>CM075807.1:26470231-26658134 GCA_037975025.1 Excoecaria agallocha | reverse complement strand
TGCTTTTCAGACCAGCACTCAGGATTCTAGATCGCAATCTGGATTTGTTTTTGTTTTAAACGGTGGTGCTGTCAGCTGGAGAAGCTCAAAGCAAGAGACCGTTGCCGACTCAACTACAGAATCTGAGTATATTGCAGCAAGTGAGGCTGCAAAAGAGGCTGTTTGGATTAAAAATTTCATTAATGGATTAGGAGTGGTCCCAAGCATCCTAGATCCATTAGAAATTTTCTGTGACAATAACGGGGCCATCGCACAGGCAAAGGAGCCCCGGTCACACCAGAAATCCAAACACATACTCAGAAGGTACCACCTGATCAGAGAAATCATTGATCGTAGGGACGTCAAGGTTAGCAAGATAGCAAGTGAAGACAATGTAGCAGATCCTTTGACGAAACAGTTACGTCCAAATCTGCACGAGGCTCATTTGAGAGCGTTCGGTCTTAGGGCTATGCCCAATTGGGACTAGTGCTAGTGGGAGATTGTTAGTGTAAGCCCTAGCCCCAATACATTGTAACGAAACACTTGAAATTAATAAAATGAGGCATTTGTTTTATCTTTTGTATACCTGTGCATGTCAATTGATAAAACTATCCAAGAATGTCGTTTCGGTTTAAGTTATCATGTGTGAGGCACATGGATTGTAAGACCTTGAAACAAATGGGACTTCATTCTAAATATCCCTAGTCAGTCATTGTTATGGGAATAACAAATGAATTAAGACTAGTATGCTCTCTCTGATACTATGAGTTCTGTCTTAAGGATCATTAGGACAAGAGTGTCAATCAGAGATCATAGATACATGTTAAAGAACATGGTATCTGGATTCGATCTGCTCATGAGAATACTACATGGTACAAGTCATAAGTGTTTCTCATATGCAAGTTTTGTATCAGAGTTCTTAGACCTGAAATCTCTATGAAACTCTTTATGAATTACTGTGTACTTTGACATACACCTAATGTGCTCGTAACAGAGTGACAAGTACGGGTATGATTGGGTATGCACTGATTCATGTTAGAGAGCATGAGAGAAGTGAAGGGATTACCCCTCTCGATAAGAGAGAAAAATATCATCGGCCACTTGATCAGTGAACTGAGAAGTGTATGGCCATACCGAGATGAAATAATGAGTAATCATTATTTATCTGAGAGTTCAGTGTCACTGGAATATCAAGAAAGGAATTAATATATATAAGGATGACTAGTTCCATGCCTTATATTAATTCTGATATTTATGGGTAAGGGACTGTGCAAAATTGCATTAGGTCACTAAATGCCATATGCATTTTCATTTAATTTGGAATGCTATAATATCTTGCTAGAGAATATATATAGCCTTTCAATTAATTTATTAATTCATTGCCAACATTAAATGGACCTATAGGATCGCACACAAAGCATTGGGCTTAAAATGTTTAAATTAAGTATTGAGCATTAATTTGGGTTTTTAATTAAAGTCAAATTAATGTATGTAATGGGTTATAATATTGCTATTGGGCTTTGGTCCATGAGAGAGAAATTCAGCCCACAAGGTTTAATTTCAATTAATTAATTATGTTACATTAATTAAGTTAATTGAGTATTAAAGCCTAAAGGAATTTAAATTAAATCAAATCACTTAAATATATATAATGAAGTGGCCGAAATTCCAAGATGGAATTCAAGGAATTTCGGCACATGCAATTAAGTTATATTAAGTGATTTTATTTAATTAAATGTCTTATGTTTTATTTCAAATTTGAATTTAAATTCAAAGGAGTTTAATTCAAAATATATTACTTATCTTTAGGAAGTGATAGAGTTTGAATTAATCATCTTAGGATGGTTGAATTCAGATCAAAGACTTGCCAAAGGATAAGCATATATATTAAAAGAAATAAAACACTAAACCTAATTTTTTTGTGGCATGAATAGTAACTCGTGAATAGTAACTCGTGAATAGTGACTCTCTCTCTCTTAATTCTTTTGTTCAATTTTTCACAAGGAGAAAGGATTGTTCCTCATTCTCTTGTGTTATTGAGCAGTAATAGCAATCTAAAGAAGTACAAAATCAAGTTTTGTAGCTTCAAACTATAACCCTTACACAATACCGAAAAAGAGATCTAGCAATCTCGTTTTTAAGCCGACGGTGTAATTGTGTGTGTGAGAATAGAGGGAGTGGCGCAAAAGGCTATTCCTTGGCATTGGTGATCGAGATCTAAGGCGGACAAAGCCATCTTAGTTGCTGGTCATCATCGGAATAAAAGTTTTAAAAGGCATCAAAAGTTGTAAGTTCGATAACCCTAAAATTGCATGTTTCGATTCTATCTTTGGATATGTATGGTATGTATGATAAAATTTTTATTTTTCCGCTGTGCTATCATGATTATCATACCATGTCATATTCCATCAGACACCTCTCTACACTGATTGAATATTGGACATGCTTTAGGATAGCACCAGGGCTAAAAAAGAATGTCGAACTTAATTCTAAGGCTCTAAGATGCATGCAAGTAATGTAGTTTAGAAAAGAGATAGAATTGATAATAAAACCCAATTATAAAGAACTTAATCAAAATGCTTTTCAGAGCAAAGTCTCTTTGGTCCCTAGTGGAATCACTACCGTGATGCATGCTGGAGCCTACCCTACATTCTTAAGTTCATTCTTGGAGGCTCACTTTTAGGGCCTAAGATTGGAGGAGGCTTGCTTTTAATCATAAACTGGCCGTTTTGCAATAAAAAGGATTGAACCCCAATTATTGCTTACTGTTAACCTATGAAGGTATTTATTAGTAGGCTCAAAGAGGCAGGTGTCATGGAGTCGCCACCCAACAGAACATTGAGAATTGAATCTCAACCTTATTTTAATGCCCAAACAAAGACTGGTGTTTAGGATATCCCTCTTATTAGGCATCTTGGTTAAGTGTTGTTTTATTATCGATTTTTAGAATTAGTCCCCTCTCCTCTCTCACACAATGCAACCAATAGAATTTAAGTAAACATCCTATTAAAACAAAAAATAGTAAATTAATACTCAAATAAAATTCTACTTAAACTTATTACCTAAGCAAATCATCCAACAAGACAAGGATAAAGTAATATACATAAATAAATTAGGGGATTGATTTGGATTGAGAACATTGGTTCCCTCATACATATTTATAAAAGACATTTATTACATTGTGTGGATTTTTAGGCTAAAAATTTGGACATTGGTCCATGTTTTATAAAAAAACCCAATTCATTCGCTAGAAAACTCCTTTAAATGCCTTTTAGTTTAACATGCTCGAAAAAATCCCTTTTTACTAGCTATTACAACCCCAAAAATAATACATCCAAAAATAACCACCAATAGTAGCAAAAAAAATATAAATAAATAAACGAACAACACTATAATAAATAAAAAAAGATGTAAAATAATGATGTAACCAGGGAAAGCAATGGTGACTAGTGTAAGAGCATGACTTTCTATGCAAAAAAACCATATGTCCTCAACCGTAAATATATCGATTACTCAAAAACATCAAACACACAAATTAATTAGTATTGATTATAAAATAATTACATGCTTTATTCATACAAATAGACTAATTACAAGTACAATAATATGCGTACAGTAACAAAAAATGCACCAAATAGAGCTTAAATATTGTATGAAAAGAATAAATAATTTGAAAATATAGAAAACCCTAGAAATGCATGAAAAAACCATAAAAACACCCCATGAAGGCCAAAAGAGACGGGGGATGGCCATTTATGGAGCGAGGGATGGACAAAGGGAAGGGGCTGAGACGTCATCTCCCTCGGATGAGGGATGACTATCCTTCTTTCCGTCTGTCACCTCTAGAACAGAATAGAAAATGTAGAATCAAGGCAAAAATATAGGGTATGACTTAAATAGTTTTCTAGCCTTAAATACACAATAACTAAGCACTAAATCCTGCTAAGATACATTAGAAAACAGTTAGATATGCATTACAATATACCAAAATTGTGGAGTTATAGTATATATATATATATATGGAAAAGAAGAAAAACCTTATATAACAATAATGGAGGAATCTTTAAAGTCTATTATACCTCTAGCATATTACACAAACCATAAATGAATTCCACTTTGATAAAAAAATGCATATTACTTTAGATTTGATAATCAAAATGAATCAAAGCAGTATTCAATAATCATGAAATCATGTTAATGAATAGAGAGAGAAAGTAAGAATGAGCCTAGAATGTTACCCTCGAGTGATATTCTGACTCTATGAATTTCGTAGTCCAGATCTCTCCTCCAAATCGTACTCTTGGATTTTTAAAGAAAGTATGAAATTCAATGTGTGTATTTGAAGTAAATTGCTAGAGTAAAAACCTTTAAAGAGAGAAAGAAATTAGTTTTCTTCCTTATCTAATGGTTGCTCTAAAAAATAATGATTGCTCCTCTTAAAGAAACACTAGACTTTTGTTTTTATACCCAAAGAAGAGTTTTAACCTAATTACAACTCAAAAATCACCCAAATATAGAGATAAAATCCCCAAAATCCATGTTGATCTTTATCAGATAACATCCTCTTTTGTAAAATCCATGAAAATGTGGGAAAATCTAGGTTTCAACCCATGGACGGGCATCTATCAATGAGGGATGCCTGTCCATCATCACTAGACCACTGTTTCCCCAAAATGCTCCTAATTTACACTACACTGGAGGAAAAAACCCACAAACAGCCACCCCTCAAGTGACAGACGGCCATCTGTCACCACTATCAGTCCAAAAATAGGGTTTTCTATGTATTTTATTAAAATACTTGAAAATATTCGAAAGTATTTAGAAAATTATGAAAATCTTTAAGACAAAATGACAAATCCATAATCAAAGCTTCGAGATCTGAACCTACTGTATGTAATGTACTATTTTTTCATCATTATGTAACCCTAATCTAGGCTGCCTGGGGTCCTGGTATCTATAGTAACCACAATATTGATCTTCCCTATGGTGGGGCAACCCTTGACTCTTTACAGGCCTCAAGTGCAATGGCTGAAGCTTCCTTTCTTTATTCAGCCGGTCCAACACCTAAAACAATGACTTACTGAGGTTGGAGTAGTCCCTTTGATTAACCTCTATAGCAGATACTTTAGCAATGTTCCCAATTCTATTCGCTCTACTGCTACTTTTAAATGCTTTGTTATTGCCAAAGTTCCTTATTGCACCTTGATTGTTGGATCTTCTAGCCAAATACTCACCTTTAGCCTTTATAGCTATATCCTTCAGAGACTCCCAATCCTTCAAACCCTTCATATTCAAGCCATCCCTAAGGTATAGACTTACATTTTGAATAAGAAGCCTAATCTGGTCAACTATATCAGGCTTTCTTTTCATCTCCATTACTTGGTTCCTCTACCTTATGAGGTACTTGTGGAAGGACCTATCATGCTTTTATTAGAGCAATTCAAGGTTTTTCAAAGTAACCTCCATCCTGGTACTGTAGTCATATTTCTTAAGAGACTCTTTAGTTAGCAAGTCCTAATCTTTCTTAGTGCACCTGTCTAACTCATAATACCAGTCAATCGCAGGACCTGTTAAGCTAAACCAGAAATATTCCACCTTTTGCTTCTTAGTCAAGGTGGTGCCTTTCATGATCAGTGTGTATTGCTTAACATATGTAAAAGGATCCAAAGTACCATTAAATCTCGACAGGTCAGGCATCTTGAACCTCTAAGGTAATGGCTCATCTCTATTTAAATCTCGATCCTCAAGGTTCATTTCCCTCCCAGTTGATAATAACTTGGACATTGCTTTAACCTTTTCTTAAAGGCTACATCCTCGGCATTAGGACCCCTACTTCTCATATTCATTATAGAAGGAACATATTTTTCATCCTTTTCCTCAATGTAATCATTCTCTAGTTTATGCCTCCTTTCCCTTATTGACAGGTCTCGAGGCATAGTAGCATTTGTTATGACAGCATCCCTAACATGCGTTGGCTCCACTGTCTCACGAGCAAATGATACTAGCTGACCTCTAGTGTTTGGTACTAAAAAAACCACCAACTCGCCAATCATGGCCATTAACCTCTCTTCAAAATCCTGGAACCTCCTATCTAGCCTTTAATCTAGTTTTTCTCATATTACCGAACGCCTTGAAGCAAAAGCATTTAACCTTTCACTTAAAGATGAAAACCTTATTGCCTTATCTGTAACTTTTCCAGTCTCATTCAGTTCCTTGTCATCCATTTCTAATTTTATTTCTGGAATACTTTCTGACAACTGGCTTAAACTCAACCCTGAATTGACCTCTGATTCCAAAATTAAACTTGACCAGATATCGATCTCCGAATAAGGCAACCATCTAACCCATTGGACCACCTATGTGAATTTATAATGGTTGCAAGAATCAAACATTAGGAGTAATGCATAATGGATGATGCATGAGCATGGTATGTACATGATGCATTAATATAATGAATGCTTTCGTTAGACGTCAATCACAATCACACACAAGCATAGACAAAACCT
Organism: Excoecaria agallocha; assembly: GCA_037975025.1. Classification (NCBI taxonomy): domain Eukaryota; kingdom Viridiplantae; phylum Streptophyta; class Magnoliopsida; order Malpighiales; family Euphorbiaceae; genus Excoecaria; species Excoecaria agallocha. The sequence goes on along the minus strand of CM075807.1, from coordinate 26,651,649 downwards.
TCCAACCTTATTACTCCCATACCAGAGGTCATGCAGTCTCTTTTCTAGGTGGGCTTAGTCCATGGGTCAATAAGGTACCCGATGGACGCATATGGGGCACGATAAAAAATCGACAGCATGACCTTTTTTAATTAAAAGCACATGCATATGGATTTTAAGTGTTATGCATTTTAACTAACTCATATAGATGGGGTAGGGCTCGCCAAGGCATGGCAGCCTTTGACTGGTACCCTTATTTTGTTTGAGTTTAGTTAATACATAAAAGTCCACATAGCATGCAAAAGTTATTATGGTGATACGACCTAGGGGCAGTATCTATTGTCATTATATGGGCTTGAGTTAGGGTGGTGAAACTGTGAGGCCCTAACATGACCCTAGTGAGAAATGCATACTTTTAATAGGGTTATAATTAATTGAGATTAAATTAAAAATATGAATTATACTTAAGGTATGGGACAAGTGATAAATTCTTTATATTATAGTAATTGCATGAAAATAAAATTTAATATTTTAGTTTAATAATATTAAAGGGTGTAAATGTGTAAATATGGCATTTTAAGGGTCAAATGTGAATAGAAGAATGAATTAAGAGGTTGATTTAAGAGAAGTATAAAATGGAGAGGTCAATGTTTAACATGCAAAAAGATAAAAGGTTTAAGTGGGACATACAAAAGGTGGAAGGATTAAAAAGGGGATTTTCTATGTCACTGTATAAGATAAATTTAAGAGATGTGAAAAGAGGAAATTGAGTGGAGAGGGACGACTTCTCTTAGGTGGAAAAGGTAGATTTGATTCTCTTCCTCATTCACTTTCTTTGATCTCTTCAAAAATCTTTAAGTGTTCTTGAAGAAAATCTTTGCATGTTGAATTAATCAAGGACAATTACAGTAAAACATTAAGGTAATTATATTAATTTGATTTTCATTATCTTCTTCTTCATCTTCTTCTTATTTGGTTGAGGGTGAATTGAGTAAAATACTGGAAATTTATGTTAAATGGATGAATTATTTTTAAAGGAGAAAAAGAAGGTGGAAAGAGCAAAGGAAAAGGAAAGGTGTAAGGTTGAAGGCTAGGGGAATTTTTGGCCAAGGTATAGGATTAATTGGATTCTCATATAGGCATGTGCTTAATTAGAGAAGAAACTTGAATTTCTATATGATTGGTTGAACAAATGAATTGAGTATAAATTCATAGAAATTTTGATAAGAAGAAACATGTAAGCATCATGAATTAGTTGCTGTAATTTCAGCATATTTTGAGTTAGAAAGCTTAAATTGAGATAATGTTAATTTCAAATTTTACATAAGTAATATACCTATAGCTTTGTAGAAGCAACTTAGGGCTAAATATGTATATATGTTTTTCATATTTTTCACTTGAATTTGTAGTGAACTGTTATTCTTGGTTCTAGAACAGTTTGTGGAAAGAATCATGTATTTCCTTGTATAATGGTCAGAATTATATAAGGTAAAATTCTATGAAAAATAGACTTCTAAATGTACATTTTATATTAAGGAAGCATTGGCTAATTCTATTTGTATGAATATCAAATGTTAGCTTGAAACTCATAACAACTGGTTGCATTGATAAGGAACAAACTATGGTATTTCGGGCATAATTCTTGGTAGAGGAGTCAAAATTCTATGCTATAAAATTTTGGATAAACTAGATACCAAGAGAAGAACTTTGATGAAGGAAAGTTAGTCTAATTCCTTCCTTATTTTATTCTATAAAATTTATAAGTAGTAACAAAAATTGTTTTGATTTTATGAACAACCTATGGTTTTTCTTGAATATCTCTAGTTATAGAAGTTATATTGAGATGAATTTTGAAGTTTTAGAAACTGGACATATAGGGAAATAAATATTTAGAAGGCTACTTGGCCTAAAAATAACATTTTCTTAATTGAAAATGGCACACAAGTTAATTCCAGGATACTGCTCCTGTGCAAAATCTTGTAGCTAGAATTTTTATGTATTTTTCTAATATTTTCTAAATGTTGTTATGTTAAAAATGTGCCTATATGAAAACATATTGAATCATATATGGCATGTAATATGATTTTTGATAAAGGTCTATGTATATAATCTTGTATATAAATAAGTAAATATTAATGTTAATGATATAAAATATTTATACATGCTTAAATTTATGTACATAATTGTTATATGCAATTATTCTTACATGTTTGTACTCTAATGATAGAGTAAATTTATATTTAAACATACACTTATACTATAAAATAAGAAATGTGTTAGTATGATCATGTTTACATGTAATGCTTTAATGAATATATATATATATATATATATATATATATATATATATATATATATATATATATATATATATATATATATATATATATATATATATATATATACTAGGGATTATGTATCTTTTTACATGATCACATATATATGATGTGTTATAATGTAAAGTTTTAAGAACGAGATATGTTTATGATAAGCTCTTGAATAGGTATGATACGTTACGTGATTGACATAGTATGATCATGCTAATATGTGATATCTAAGGATAGCATGTTAAAGAGTATTTGAATCATTATATGAACTTTGCATACATAATTATGCCATAGCAACAATATATCTATCCTATGGTTATACATGTGCAAATTGAATAGTTAAGTGCAAGCATGATATATGAAAAGAGAATTAAATAGTGTAATTAGAGTTCAATTGTGGATAAATAGGTGTCGATAGGGATATTGCAGCTGCCACCATTGACCTATTTAGGTCTAAAGTAAAATTGATCCTATTGGATCATGAACAACCCCGTTTGGGTCCATTTGATCGGTCCACCATACAGTCAACCTCGTTTCAGTCTATAATTTTAATATCCTCAGATATCCACCATTTGTTACCCTCGAATATCCACCATTCCCGTTATCCATCTTTAGAACTTAAGCAGGCTAAGTTAAAGTATAAATACATCATAGTCAATTACAATTTAACTAATGTATATGATATATGGAATAACATGTTTAACTGTGGTTTCTAATGCATGTATATATATATATATATATATATATATATATATATATCTGTGTGTGTGTGTGTGTGTGTGTGTGTATGTGTGTGTGTGTGTGTGCAGATCATTTTAAGACATGTTGAAATTTATGGTTGCTAAACTGAATATAAGGTGACATTGTTATTTAAAACATTATATTTTTATCATATACTCATCTTTAATATGTTATTTTAAATGATTTCAATTTATGTATGATTAAATGATTCTGACAATCACTTTGAGTGGTTGTCTTTCATATTTAGTATCCCTACTACGCTTTATAGCTTAGTACGGGTTATTTTATCTGTGTAGGTTTTATAGTCAAGGCTTTTTCATAGGAACAAACTCTGCATCAAGACAGGCCAGCACCAGTTCATAAAAGTTGATGTAGGAATATTTTGGTTAATTTTGTACAAGTTCCTTTAATACGTTTAATATGTATAAAAGGCTATATAATATATATATATATGTCATATGGAAGATAATGTTGTAATAAGCTCATCATGAGAATGCTAGTAGTGTACATGCATATAAGAGCTAGAATTATATATATATATATATATATATATATATATATATATATATATATATATATATATGATTGAATGTTGAATGATGTGCATGGCAATGAATGTAAAACTAAGAGAGTTAAATCTAGCATGAATATGATAAGTGGTTTGCATGATGAGCGGTTATGCATATGTAACTAAAGTAATAGAAATTGTGAGAGACACCTAATTAACATATAGGTTGACTAATAAAATGGATGTTTAGAGTTATTAATGTTGGTTTAATGGGTTAATATCCTATCATAATATGACTAAATTGTATGGTATAATATATGATAAAAGCAATAGACTTAGGGTGTTTCAGAAACTTTAGGGCTACCTAAGCATGATCCCTACCAATAGGTTTAACTCATCACGAGTATAACAATTGATGGGTCACCATTTTATATATCATTTGGTACTAAACTTGGGCTAGTGGTTCTCCTTGACACCTCCCTATATTGACTAAATGTAAGGTATGCTTTAGGATACTACCGAGGCTATAAAAGGATGCCTAACTTAATTTTAAGGCTCTAACATGTATACAGAAAATGCAATTTCAAAAAGAGATAGGATTAATAAGAGAAACTTAATTATCAATAACTTAATCAAAATTTTTTTAGAAGCAAGATCTCTTTAGTCCCCAATAGAGTCGACACAGTGACTTGCATCGGAGCTTGCTTAATTCCAGTTGGATTTTCGGAGGCTCGCTTTTAGGGTCCAAAATCGGATAAAGCTCAATATTAATAATAAATTGACCACTTCACAATAAAGAGTGCTTTAAGCCCAGTCTATTATTGGTGGTCAACCTATGAAAGCATCTAATATGTGCTCAAAGAGTTAGGTGTCATGGAGTCGCCATCCAACAAAACATTAGGAAATGAATCTCAACCTTTTGATGCCCAAACACATAATGATGTTTGAGGCATCACTCTTACTTGGCATCTCGATTAGGTGTTGTTTTATAATTAAATTTTAAGTATTAATCCACTATCTCTTTTCTCACACGATGTATTGCAATATATAAACACTCTAATCATGCAAATAATGATAAATAAACAAAAGGTCCTACTTAAATTATTACATAAACAAATCATCCTGAAGAGAAGAATAAAAATGAAATAGGATTCACAAAATGGGGAGTTCATTAAATTTTGGGAACATTGGTTCGCATAACTTTTACAAAAAGGGATAAAGAGCCTTTGTTCAATTTTTATGAAAGTGTAGGATGAGTGATCCCATTTCGAAGAAAATGAGGCTCCCTTTTCAAGGTGTGGTTTTGGTTTAAAATTTGACATTGGTCCATTTTATTAAAGAAAACTCAATTAATTAATAAAAAAATGACTTTCAAGTGAATTTTCCAGTTAACGTGCAAAAAATCATTTTATTAATACCTATTACATCCCCAAAAATACATCAAAATTAACAAAATACCAAAATTAAATAAATAAATCAAAAATTAAATAAAAATAAATAGTCATAAATGCAAAATAATAAAAGAGGGAGAAAGTGATAGAACCGAGTGGGGCAGGACTCCCAATGCATGATTACCTTCAAGAACTCTAAAAGATCATCAAATGAATTGCTCACATGAAAACACCAAATTAAAAATGTTCAATTAGAAATTTTAATTGAAAAATGAGTCCTAAAATATGTCAAAATAATAAACAAAATAGCTGTGATAAAGCAAAATAAATGTACAGGGCAGAATACATGCAAACAAAAATACAGAAAATAAAATAGCATGAAAAACATAAAAAAAATGATTTAAAATGCAAAATAAACCTTAAAATACATTAAAAAGTCAAAGAGGATGCCCTTGGGAGTTGATAGATGCACCGTGACATCCCATCTATCTTGTTGACAGACATGCATCTGTGGTGTTTTTTCCATGTCTGTCACCCAAAAGATAGACACAGAAAGCAAGCTTTTCATGCAAGATATACAAAGATCTTAAATAAACCCTAAATACGTGATTCTATAGTCCTAAAGCATGCTAGATCTAAATAATATCCCTAAATCACATTTTTAATTAAATAATAACAACAAATAATATGTAAAACAATATTTTAGTACAAGGAATAAAGCATGCATCCATAGGGAAATATATATTATTCTATCACATTAAAACCATTAGATCATCATAGCATTTCCAAAAACATTGTAGATTCAAGTATACAACATAGAAACATATATTGCAGTGCCACTAAACAACATGTATATTCATATGATCATGAGAATGGACTAGAGAAAGAGAGAGAACCTAAAATATTACCCTCTAGATATCTTGATTTTATAGGATTAGAAATGTCGATCTTTGCTCTGATCTTCAATTTTCATGTTCAAGAAAAATAAAGAGATTTTTTTATGTGTTTATTGGATCAAAAAGTCTGTGTTGAACCTCTAGGTTCATTTCTTTCCAAAGAGGTTCCTCTATTTTTCCCTTTTTTTTTCAAAATCTCTAATTTTGGCTTTTCTACTTAGATAGGAGTTGGAGATTCACTCTAACTCTAACTCTCCAGATATAGAAGGATCAAATCCCTTTCATATATGGAAAATCACCCTAAATCATCAACATCTTAGATTTTTAAAACTAGAAAATGTGGGAAAATTGGAAATAACCCTACAGACGAGCGTCCATCATTGACAAATGGTCGTCCCTCACACGATTCCTTAAAAATTACAAAAATACCCTTGATTTGACTTGGACTAAAGGGAAGTGGCCACAGACGGTCATCCCTCACTTGGCAAATGTCTATCTATCATGGCTAAAGGCCAAATTCTAGGTTTTTAATGCTTTTTTGTTAAAAACTTCTAAAAATACTTGGAAAACCACAAGGTTTATGTGAAAAATCAAAAAATCAAGGTCAGAGCTTCGAGATTCGTGTTCTCTATCAGAAATATATTATTTTCTCATTCTCGAGTAACCCGATCTAGGCTACCTCGGGTCATGATTTCTACAACTATATCAATGCAATTTGGGAGGATTTATCCCTCACTAAATTTGTGTGCATTTTGCAAGGGCTTCACCCTTGCTAAATAGGTAGTTTGAGAAAGATGAATGTTCACTTGTTAAATAATCCTTTGGAAAATGCAATAGTTTATGAGGTATTTATTCCTCACTAAATTTTTTAGGATTTTGTGAGGATTTATTCCTCACTAAGTAGGTTTATAAGGGCCAATCTCTCAAAAAAGGGGAATGATTTATAAAGGATTTATCCTTTACTAAATTTGCTAAGATTGCGCAAGGGCTAAATAGGTTTACGGGGGATGATTCCTTACAAAATGAAATGATTTATAAAGGATTCATCTCTTGCTAAATTGGCTAGGGAATAGCTATAGACACATATTTTGCTAGAAAATAGCAAGGGATATATTTTGCAAAGAACTTTCCTTGCTAATTTGCTAGGAAATAGTAAGGGTTTTTGCTCGTAAAAATTATCCCTAATATTGCATGAGATTTCCTTTCTCATTTTATAAATTAAAATTATCTTTTACTTAAATAAATATTTTTTTGAGATGGTTTTATAGTGATCCAAGCATAACCTGCACCTAGTATAACTTATTTTAGGCTTAAATAAGGAAAAAATTTTAAAATGTGGTTAGGTCCAGCCTATTACCTAGTATAAAGTCAATATATGAATTTTAATATAGATAAAGTTTTTAGTTCAAATGGTTAAATTTCTTTTAAAGTTAAACATGCTCTAATAATAGAAGTTCTAAGATGGATGACCTCCTAAAAGTGACTTGACTCTACATTTATCATTTTATTCGATTAAATGGCATAAAAAGTGCCCCGAATTAGGAGGTGTCTTGATGTTCAACCAATTGGCACAAAAATTGTTCTCGAATCAAGAAATGTAATTTGCATTTGGCCAGGTAGCACGTTACTATAATGTCTAGGTTAAATATGCTTAAGTATGGCAATTTAGCAATGAAGTAGCAAAAGAAGAGCAAATTGCTAGGGAAATGCCTTCAAGCTAAAAATAAATTTGTAAAAGTTTTCTAAGGAATAGCAAGTGACACATATTTTGCAAAGCACTTCCCTAGCTAATTTTCTAGGAAACAGCAATAGACACATATTTTGTAAGAAACTTTCCTCTCAAAAATTTTCTCTCTTGCATGCCATTTTTCTTGCTTATTTTATAAATTAAAATATTGTTTATTTAAATATTTTATCTTAAGATTGTTGGATACTAAATTGAGTGTAATCCATAATCATTCTAATTGGTTTGGACTTCAATAAGTTAAATATCAAGCCTATGACCTAATAGAATATAAAGAAAACATATACATTATATATAATAAATAAAGCCTTTAATCCAAATGGTTAAAGTTCTCTAAATTTTTTTCAAATTGGAAGATGTAGATTAGGTTCAGTCAAGTTGCACAAAAAATGTCCGAGGATCAGAATATGTAAATTGGGTTCGGTCAGATTACATAAAAAGTGTTTTAGGATCGAAATATATGGATTAAGTAAGAACAAGTGGCACATTAGCATATTTTCAAGATTAAACATGCTTGGGTAGGACAAATTAGCGAGGGAGTCCAACAAGGAAAGAGAAAATTGAGATAGATATCTATTACAAGATGAAAAAATAAATTTACAAAAATTTACTGGGAATTAGCAAAGGATTTAGTTCAATAATTTGCTAAGGAATTTTAAGGGACACATATTTTGCAATTGACGTCGCTCACTAATTTGCAAGTAATGGCAAGGGACGTATTTTGCAAAGGACTACTCTCATTAATTAGCAAGAATGATTCTCTCCTAAATCCTTTACTAAAAATGAGCAAGGGAAAATATCTTGCAAAATTTATGCTAGGATCGATATAAAGACAAAAATTTTTCCTTTACAATTTTATTGCTAAATTTGTTTAGCGAAGGACTTTTTCATTTTAGCTAGGGATTTGTCCCTCACAATTTGGATATTTTCTAGTAGTTTGAGTATACGAAAATAGTGCAAAAAAATTATAAAAGTGTTTATAATGTGAGATTCCTAATGCATGTAACTATGTTAATACTTAAAATGTTCCTAGATATACCATTAACAAGATGGACATTGTAATATGGATAGATTAACACATGTTATACTTTTTGACTTTATCAAGTAGTAGTTCTCACAAGCTATAGATATTATGATACTTAGAGTTAAAATGTGGATGCTTATTTTGATAAATAAGTACATTGGAGACCTGACTAAATAACCTTGATATGGATACTTTATCTATGTCAAGTTAAGAATCTCTGCATATTAATGATCCAAGTATCCTTAGACTTGAGGTCATCATGGTAATCTTAAGTGGAAATTATTGTACTTTGATTATTATACTTTTACTTCTTTCAAGGAGTATGTATAGCTCGGTAATTAGATATAGCATGAATTAATTAGAGGTAGTTGAATGACCCATAAATAATACATTACCCCATATTAGAGTGGAGAATTTATCTTACTTTTCTTATGCATCTTTATTCATAAATCTTTGGCTAAAGTGAAAATGCAAGGTGATTGTGATCACAAAGACATTTTCGGTTTAAATATTAAAAACATGAGAATAAGCATATTTATTTTAAAAGAGTTTAACATTTATCCATATTTTGAACTTAAACATGATATAAGCATGGTGAAAGAAGTAATTGCACGATTATTGAATATGGAAAGGTTAAAGTCAAACCATTTAATTTTTCTATACTTTTAGGTACTCATCTTACTTGGCTAGAAGCCTTTGATGATTTGTATTTGATTGCATGATAATATTAATATTTCATTGATATAATAATTCAAATGATTTTGGATTACAAAATCCTATTGTTGCATTATGTACTGCCAAGCTTCACAGAAATCCAAAAGGTCATACACATAACAAAGAAAGGGTATTAAGGTAAATGCACAAGGTCTATTATAATGTTAATGATCATGGTAAAGATTGATAGTAAGAAGAGAAACGAATTTGGGCTTAAAAGCCCAAGTAGATGTGTAGAGAGATTATCTCTATGCTCTACGTATAGAAGGTGGAGAAATGAGTTAGATAAAAGTTGTAATGGGTTATAAATGTTATTAGAGCCATTATAATAATTATTGAGCCAAATTAAAGTAACCAGACCTAAAGGAGAAAATTTAGCTGCTCATAGTGCGTACGAAGCTAAATAAGGGCCTATTTCAATGGACTTTGAGCCCACTTATTTTGGACATTTACTACAAGGGAGTTTTACAAAACTACCCAAAAAAAATATGTTGAACTTAAATATACTCATTTCTTTTTTTCTCTTTCAAAAATACCTTTTTTTAAATTTTCATTTTTAAAAATACCACTTTTTTATTTTAACTTAAACTGCCCTTTCTTTTCACGCCTCCCCCTCCTCCTTCTTCTTCTGTAAATCAAATTTCCCTCTATTTTTATTGTCCAAGCAATAGAAATCGGATTTACTTTCCATTATTTTCTATCCATTCCCTTCGAGACAAAGGGTAACCTCACCAAGACCGGCGACGGCGAGCTCCCATCCCGGCATCTCCATTGGCAAATCACCTTCCAGTCCATCGCCGCACTCAACTCACAACTCATTTGCTCCACCCCAAGGTATGCGTTTCTATTTGTTCTATAATCGTTGTGGTTGGATAGTCTCCGAAGCACATTAAAGAGTATTAGTTCTGATTTTACCCAATCTTTCACTTATAATTCATACCTAGTGAATCTTGTAAGGCCCCTAACATGACCCTAATTTAATTTGCATATTTGTATGATTAAGTTAAAGGGATAAATTAGCATGCTATTGTGTTATTTGCATGAAAATAACATATAAGAATATGGTTTAATAGTAATTGAGGATGTAATTGAAGTAAATAGGTGTTAATTTGGAGTTAATTTATAATTGTGGCATTTTGGTGGCCAATTGTGAATAAAGCATTTAATTCAAGGTTAATTTGAAAGAATGATTAAATTGATAGGTTGAATTAAGAAGAAGAGTTAGTGGAGGGGTTAAAGTCATTCATGCAAAGATTTGCTAGGTTTTTCATGTAACATGCAAAATGATGAGGGAGTTAAAGGGAGATTTTGCCACTTATATAAATAGAAGGAAGTTAGTGGAATTTGGAGGTGTCAAGAAATTGTGAAGGAATCGGCAATTGAAGAGTAAAACCAGAAAATAGATCACCTTCTTCTTCCTTTTGATTTCCAATGTTTTATCTCAAATGCATTGAGGATGATGTTTGTTGTTTAAGCAAGAGTAAAATGCAGTAAATTAAGGTAATCAAACTCTTAATTTAACCCTCCATCATCTTCATCTTCTTCTTCTTTTCAAGTTAACTTAGAACAATGTATTTACTGGAAATTTAAATGATGATGGTGATGGAATTTGTGAAGGAGAAGAGGAAGGAAGAAGGAACAAAGGAAAAGGAATTGATAGAGGTTGAAGACATTGGGTTTATCAGCCAAGGTATGGGAATTTAGGCTGTTCATATTGCATGTGAAGTTGATTTTTGGAATTGAATAGGATTTACAGAACTTAATTTACGTTTTTCTGGAATTTTAACGATGTGAGGTTGAAGAAGAAGACTATTTCTTGCCGAGTCGTGAATGACTTCACGAGTCATGAACATTAGTCCGACTCGTGAAGCTCTTCACGAGTCGTGAAGTGCAGTTTTCTTCTTCACTCGTGAAGCTCTTCACGAGTCGTGAAGTACAGATCTTCTTCTTCACTCGTGAGCTTCTTCATGAGTCGTGAGATTTGCCTTATTTGCTTCACTCGTGAAGCCCTTCACTAGTCGAACTCCCCTTCACGACTGAATGACCTGTCTGGAATGTTTTGCTCATAAGTTGAGCTATAGAATAGCAAATTGAATTATTCTTTTTGCATTGAAAATTAGACTTCCATACCTATATTTCATATGAAGAAACCTAAGTTTAAATCTGTCTCTAAGTACATGTAATCTAGGGTTGAATCCAAACTTGTTTTAGACTGCTCAATATAACAGAAATTGCAATATTGTGCAAATCATTACTACACTTGATTATATGATCTTTAAATTGATTGAGACAGATATTTGCTTATGTGATAGTAAAGTTAATTGAATAAGACATGTAGTATGACCTTGGCATGTGTATGTGCCCATATGAAAACATGTTGATATGTTGTATAGCACATGACTTGAATGATGATAAAGGTATATATATGTGTTGGAAACATGCTCATAAGAATAAATCAACTATATGCGAATGTACCCACAAGTATGTACATTTATGATTATGTATATGAGTATATGAGCATGTAATTGCCTTATGAGATAGAAGATAAATTAGCATGACTATGAGCATGTGAAATGCTTAATGAAAACATGATCGAGTATATGATATGATGATTATATGTCATGCCTATATGTTATGATGCAAATTATATAGTCATACAAATTTGAATAAGCTAGATGTATAACTTGGCATGTGAACTGTGCATATATTTGATTATGCACCATAGAATTCATAGTTATATAAGACTATGTATATGTGCACAGCATTATACTATGAATACAGTATTAATATGTGAATTGAACACGAATATAGTTCTGCCTGTGATACAGTTTTAGATGTGGATAGATAGGCGCCTATAGGGAAATTGCAGCTGCCATAGTTTGGCCCGCTCGGGTCCATAGTATATGTATGATCCCGTTTGGATCATGATCAGCCCCGTTTGGGTTGATAGGCTACCCCGTTTGGGTATGCTTGACCGGTCCATAGTATAGTTTGGCCCCGTTTGGGTCTATAGATTTGATATCTTCGGATATCCTTCTTTGATACCGATGTGTATCCATAGTTCCCATTATCCACCGATAAAGCTAAGGCAGGCTAAACGTTATTCATAGTAATGATAAAGAAATTAAACAATTAAAGTGATTTGACTAAAGATTGATATTGTGGATCATAATGTTGTTTTACCACAGGAATTATGTTTTATTTGAATATGTTTACATGGGAAATTGCTGTCTATATGAATTATGAATATGAGCATAATTGTTACTCTTCTGGGTACAATGATTAGGAACATAGAAGAATATGTTATGCTTTAAAGTATTTGGTATTAAAGACATGATATGTTGCATATGTTATTAATTGTATACATTGTATATGTATGTTTGATGACCTGTGTGTGTGGTCATCCATCTGTAGATATTCCCCACTAAGCTTTATAGCTTAGCACGAGTTATTTTATCCGTGTAGGTTCAAATAGCAAGACTTTTGTTGAGGGACGTTCTCTGCATCAGGAAGGGCCAACCATCGACTTATAACCTTGATGTAGGATATTTTGTAATACAATTATCATATGTTTTGTATTAAGGCCAGTTATCTTATGATATGTATAAAACCTATGTGGAATATTGTAACTCTCTAGTAGTAAAGCTAAGACAGATGTGTGTGCATGTGATATGCATAAAGTAATCTTCATATAGTTTAGTATGCATGATAATAGGTATAAAAAGGAAAAACATGAATAGACTTGTAGCTCGAATATAAGCATATGAAATCATATGGCATGATTAATGGCTAAATGATGATTAATTGAACATGTAGTATAAGCATGATTAATAGTATTCATGATACATGTTTAATGGGGTATTTGCATAGGGCGTGCTACAAATCTGGGTTGCATAAATTGAGGCTTTCATTTGAAATTATTTTAGTAAATTAACCATGCTTTGGGGCACTAATTTCTCGATTTTACCACTGGGTTCCTAGGAGTTCTAATTCTTGTTGGTTCCCTACCTGTTGCCATCCTTAAGGCCTATCATGGAAGTACTAAGGGAGTGTTTTGGTATATAGCTTTGTTCATTTGCTGATGCAACTTTAAATTATTTTGGGGTCATTATTAATGGTTGGCATGTAATCTTTTTTTTTCGCTGATGGCTAGGTGCTTGTGATTTTTCCTGAATGGGGTATGGGGATTTTTTTTCCTCCTTGTGATAGCGTTTTCTTGGTTTTAAAAACTTCATATATATGTATAGGGGATTGATTTTATATATTTCTCCATTTTTTATGTGTAACTTGTTTGAGATGTTTAACTAGATCTGCCCCTGTTAATGTAGATTCCTTTTTTTCTCGACGGGTTGAGGAAGATGTATGCAAAAAAAGGATACGAGCTTGTCTCATTCAACATCATCATCCTCATCATCAGATGAGGAGTCGGTAATAAGAAAGTACATAAGGTCAATGAGTTATTCAGCGAGAATGATGAGAAGAGCAGAGGCAATAGTTTGCAATCCTAGGAGCTCACTTGTAGCTGTGATGATTCAAGCTATTGCACATAAAGTAAATTATGTGTGGGGTTATAGAAGATGATTATAAAAACAAAGTCAATTTGCTGCTTCTATTAGGAAATATAGGCCCTCTGAACCATACAAGGGTAAAGGTGTGAGGTATGCCATCGAAGTTATAAGACTAAAGGAAGGAAAAGAAGGAAAGTAGTAGTTTTATTTCCAAATCTATTTTTCACTTTCGTTAAAAATAAATGGTCATTGAGATTTTTTTATATAATTTTATTGTTAACAACTCATAATTCAGTCAATTTACTGATCCTTACTCGTGCTTTCGGATTGCCCCCCAAATGGTAAGAATGAGAAGTATCTTATCCAAATACTTTTGCTCACATAAATCCAATTTGAAAAGGACATTGCCTGAATTCTCGAGGTCTGCAGCACAATTCAGAAGGAAGAGCACGTGTCATGATTGTTGAAGAATCTCTTTAGCGTTTAATTTTTAAATAGAGAAAGAGAGAGAATCACGTAATAGTCCATTCAATACTAATACAGAAACCAGTAATGCACCTACGCACCATTTCAGATTTTTACAGACATTCGTAGGGATTCTTCATCAAAAAAAATTTCCAAATCCTAGCCCCTCCTCAAGTTTCAGACGACTGTAGTTATATATGTAACACCCTAGACTCTCCATGACCAATACTTTCCGATGATCCAATAAAATATTTTTCACTTTCGGGTGCACTTTTCGGTCCGAAAAATGCTATTCACTATCGGAAATACTGTTCACGGCTAACCCGGTGCTAAGGCCATTACAATATATATATATTAAATAAACAATAACCACCGGTATACCTAAATCTAGAATTGAAGGTATACCACCTGGTATACCATAAGGTATACCCGGCATACCAGTGGTATACCTTCAATTCTAGATTTAGGTATACCGGTGGTATACCTGGTATACTAGAAGGTATACCCGGTATACCTTCAATTCTGGATTTAGGTATACCGCTGATATACCAGGTATACCAAAATCCAGAATATCATTTTCAATTATAGATTTTGGTATACCACCGGTATACCTGGTATACCAAAATTCATAATACAATATGAATTCTGGATTTTGGTATACCATTAGTATACTTGATGTACCAGGTGATATACCATTGGTATACCTGATGTACCATGGTATACCGTGGTATACCATTGGTATACTGGATCTACCAGGTGGTATACCATTGATATATTTGGTATACCTGTTATACCGGTGGTATACCAAAATCCAGAATATCATTTTCAATTCTGAATTTTGGTATACCGTTGGTATACCAAAATCCAGAATACAATCTCAATTATAGATTTTGGTATACCGCTGGTATACCGCAGATATACCAAAATCAAGAATAAATTTTAATTTTAATTATCATTCATAAAAAGTAAAAACATCAAAAAAAACTTTCACTCTCTATCATATCTTACATTCTATCACATCATTTTGATTTAAACATGAGATTGGTTACTACTTTAATTTAATGGTTTAAATAAATAGTTTCAATGTTGAACTTCAGATGGCCATGGATAGCAAAAAAAAAAAATCCTATTCCCACCATAAGTTTAGTTCCCAGCTTCCCATTGAAAAGCACAACTTAAAGCAATAGTTTCAGCCGTTCTAGGAGAGACAAAAAGTAGCAGAAATCATAGAAATAGCCTAGATAAGAGTGTTAATTTGTGTCCTTTTCTAGCTATGATTTGATCATTCCTTAATTTCAATTCTGAATTTTGGTATACCATGTATACCAGTGGTATACCAAGTATACCATAATTCAGAATTGAAATTATCTTTTAAATTTTGGTATACCAGGTAGTATATCAGGTATACCGTTTGGTATACCAAAATTCAGAATTGAAATTGTATTTTGGATTTTGGTATACCAAACGGTATACCTGGTATACCAAATGGTATACCATGAATTTTGATATACTAGATGGTATACCAATTTTAAAAATTGAAAATATATTATGTATTTGAAAAAATTTATAATAAAAATATTTTAAACCATTAATTTATAATCCAACACTCATGTTTGAATTGGATAAAAATCACAATTTTCACAACCATCCTTAACAAAATAATTGCAATCAAAATATAAATTTTACCTTACAAATTACAATTAATTTCTATTTGAAATTAACTTACATATATTGTCAAATAATAATCCAGTATTGGCGCACTAATAAATATGATTGTTACATGTTGAGAATCTAATGGAACTACTTGAAATATTTGCAGAAGCAATTTTCGCATCATTGCTAATCTTTGGACCTTTTTGAAAAAATGATGTTAGAGAGCATTGGGACGATTGACTTTTTCTCGCTTGTTTCTTGGTTTTCTCTGCAGGAATTGTGTTAATATGCCTACTTTGGGACATTATCATGCTGCTGGAAAATGTCTCATCAGTGATATCCTTAGAATGCTCATCCACTCTCAAAATTGTAACACGAGTCTTCATTCAAAGAACACAAGTCACCTGACTGCGGACAAGTTATATTGCAGTCCTCAAAAGATCTTTTCATGCCTTCACTGCAAGCCTTTAAGGTAGCTTCTTCATCTGAAAAATGAACTAGCTATCTCATACTACTGCACTTGTTTAGCAGCTTGTCCTTTCATTAGAACAGACTGCAATATATTCTTACACTTAGCACATTAAATTGATTAAAATTGAACTAACATGGCATTGCAGAAATCTGATTGACCAAAAAAAAACTCTCTCACACCAAGCGTTTGCTGGAAACCATGAATCATAGGAAGATATCTAGATGATAAAGATGGAGTGCTATGCTGGAGGATATCAGGGATTTCCACCAAACTTGTATAAACCAGAGCATAATCAGAACCTTCTAATTTGGTGCTCAGACCACCTTTCCACCTATGCATAGGGAAAACAGAAAATTTTAAATCATTGCCTTCGCCAGAAAAGGCAGCAGCATTATACAAATTAACATAAAAGAGATACCTTACTGTATTTCCAGGTTTCCATCGTTTATACTCTATCGATATATCGCATTCCTTAACATGACAAGTTACAAAGTTATGGCCTTGCAACTCATGCTCTTGGTGCAAGCATGATCCAGCACAAAGAATGTGGTCAATTCTAGTCCCATAATTAAATTTTTCAACTCCAGTATTTGATGGCCAGCATGTATATGCTTCTCTTCTGCATCATAATTCAGGATGCATTAACTAGGTGTCAATGCAATAATATTTCAGAAGGGAATTGAAAAAATAAAATCAACTAATTATATAAGGATGAAGTACAAAGTGCAGAGTGAAATATATATTAAAAAAATGGTAACTATTACAGATTGGATGATACTTCACTAACTAAACAGAGATAGATGGTCATGTAAGTAATGGTCGTTGGAAATTTAATAATAAGATACCAGAAAAGGAACCAAAAATTTCTTACAAGAGCCAAAACACATATTTACATATAAGATTAACAACCGTATTTTTAGATTAGCATGATGAAAGTTTTTGCAGGTGAGGATCATGGGTTTGACAACAGGACCCCCACACAGAAAGGGACAAAAAAAAGGAAAAATGGGATACCAAATTCAGGAACTTAGTTATCTAATATTTGTCGGCATTATTTTTCAGGTGGAACTGGTAGAGGGATCGTCTTACTTGGGGCAACCATTGCCATTCTCAATTAATCCATTGATATGGATAGAAGTGTTGGTTATTGGGTACATTGAATTTCAAAGAAACGCAGAGCTAGATCCAAAGAAGAGGCTGTACCCTGGAGGGAAGTTTTTTGATCCACTAGGTCTAGCAGAAGACCCAGAGAAGAAGGCTACCCTTCAATTGGCAGAGATCAAACACGCTCGTCTAGCCATGGTTGCTTTCCTTGGGTTCGCTGTTCAGGCTACTGTTACTGGAAAAGGTCCTCTTAACAACTGGGCTACTCACTTAATGATTTTCAAGAATGGAGGCAAATGGTCAGTTAATTCTTACATTCAAGATCTGAGCCATAGAAATCAAGAAAACGAAGGAACTGAAACTTACCATCGCTGGTAGGTATAAGAGCAGAAGCTTGAGCCTAAACAGAGGGAGAGAACACGATGAAAATTGACCTAACAATTGAAGAAATGAATAGAAACAGAGTTAAAAATAAAAGTGGTATTTTTAAAAACATAAATTTTAAAAAAGGTATTTTTAAAACTGAAAAATTGATGGAGGTATTTTTGAAAAACAAAGTAAAAAAAAAGTGTATTCTGTGTAAATTCCTCTTACTACAACCTATAAAGACATAACCTAAGCCTATTATAATTAGATTTTATACGTGACATATATAAATCTAATTATAAGCAAATTAGGTTAAGATAACACAACATAGAAAAAAACATATTTTCTCTTTAAAATTGAAATAGTCAAAATTCACTAGTAGCCTGAAGTGATTTTCATATTCTATATTTCAGCCTCTTTTGCTTCTTGATCCCTCTATTTGGTGTTCAATCTTTATACGTATTCAAGTTTGGATATTATGGTTTGTTACAACATAAAATAAACTATAAAGGTATTTTTCTATATTATAAAGTTAACTTATATGGCTTTAAATGGCAAGATCATCCTGTTAGTACACAAATTTTTATTTTTCTACCTTGCATATGATGTATTAACCCTTACTAAATCCAACAATATGAAAACATGTGTGCTGGTGTGGATATTTTATCCCTCATTTCATCTCTCTACCTTTGTGATCTCTCAAATTGCCCTAAGCAAAAATGTTGCTTCTTTCTTTATTAAAAATCCATAAGTTGGGGTTTAGGTTTAGGGAAATTCATACGGAATAGGGCAATTTTCATTATTTTTCTATGAAATCAGTTGAGTCTTTAAATCCCTTTATCCTTTTCAAAGAAACTAATTTCTTTCGATTAAAATTCCCTAACCAAGTATTGGATTAGCGGGAGGAAATATTTATTTACGGTAAAAAAGAGGTTCATGAACAATTAAATTTAAAGGATTTAGAACAATTTTAAGCTTGAAATGTTATGCGTTCTATTGTTAATTGAAAATATGTGGTTTTTTTGTTATTTAGTTGGAAAGAATAGGGCTTTTTAACAACGAAAAAGAATACAGTCATATAATTTTGTAACTTTTCTTAGTGAATGTTTATATGTGTTTGTTTTTGGTATTTTTTAGGGATTTAGAGTTTGTGTGGCAGATGATTTAGTGTTTGTATGGTAGAGACATTAGTTGAAGTAAGAATTCACCATAGTGGAAGTATTATTATTGATCCAAGCCATAAGGCACACAAAGTAGAAATAGATGTTGACAAGCTATTTATTCCTAAAATTTGGGGTTGTACTAAGGATATTTATTACGATAAAATATTAGGATTGCATTTGCTTGATAAGAATAAAACTAAATTCAATATCATTTCATCTAATAGAGAATTAGATTTTTTTATTGCTACTCTTAAAGTTGGTAAGGCTTTTGATATATATATATGTGTCATGTGAGGCAAAATTTGTGTTAGTGGTTATGCCATTGGCCAAACATTTGGACCTTTATATAATGTCATATTTCATTCTATAAAAATGGATTTTTTTGCATTAATATATTGTTGGCATGTTATATTATAATAATGTTTGTGATTTTCAAAAAAAAAAAAAAAATAATGTTTGTGTATAACAATTTAATGCTATTCTAACTATTCCTAGTCATTTGTCTTTAAAAAATAATGATAAATTAATACTAGTATATGTTTGATTGATAATTATGAGATAATTATATATAGTGATATAAATCAAACTTGTAGGTAATTGTTAGAGAATAAGGTACAAGATAGACCTGCTATGAGATCAATATATGTTATCGAATCCTTAAACCTAAGATTATCACAATTTCCTAGAATTTTTCACATAATCAAGCATTATCTTTAATCGGATAATCATAAAAGTTATAATTATACATGATGAGAATCATGCAGAGGATAGTAAATAATCAAGATGAAATTTGTTTCTTTCTTAAGAAAGAGATATCTATTGGGCCCCTCGATAAGTAGAACTGAAGAATGCATGGTCGTGAGTAGTATGCTTCTTATACAGTCCATCGCACCATTGATCGTGAATTTACATATGTTATGCTTCATCAGAGTTCTTTTAACTGTATTACATATGTTGTGCTGCATCAGAGTTCTTTTAACTGCATTTTGTGACATGAAATAAAATATCTGGTATGCTTCCATGGTCTGATTGGTTAGCTATATTCTGCATAGTAGTAAGAGTTTCTTTTCTAAACAAATTTAGAATTTCATATGGGATATCTTGAGTTTGCTGGTTGAACTTGGTCCTGACCTAAGTAATAGATCCTCCTTATGTGACAATGTATATCATTTTGTGAAAAACTTATCTATCTTACTTACATTTACTTATATATATATATATATATATATATATATATATATATATATATATATATATATATATATATATATATATATATATATATATATATATATATATATATATATATATATATCACTAACCACTCGCATATTTCTTTTGACTTCGATTATTTTTTTCTTCCAATTTGATATCAAACAACATAAATGTCCTTTAGAAACATAATGAAAATACATACACCTTATATTGCATGAAATTGATGAGTTAGTGCATAACTCCACATATCAAAAGTGGAACCACCTACTTTTAGCTCTTATATATAAGGAATAAATATTAATGGTGAAAAATTGGAAAAAAAACGGAATATTTTGCTTTTGTCAATTATTTGTGGCTGTCCCTTTATTTCTAGTAACTCCATCAATCCTAATATTAATACTTCCATGTTCTTTTAAGATTCCATTTCTTCTCAATTTTGCCTTTGTATTCTTTTGATAGTAAAAATATAAATACATGAAAAATATTACTGAACTCAATATGTTCTTTGTCTACTTGTATAATTCTGTTTGTATCTCTCAATAAATCAAAGATAAAAGTTATTATTATTATTATTATTATTATTATTATTATTATTATTATTATTATTATTATTATTATTATTATTATTATTATTATTATTATTATTATTATTTCATGTTTGGTTGAAGGTCTTTAGCTCTGTTTATAATTTAACTGAGCATTGGTGTTTGCTAATTCTTTTTCCAGTCTCTGTTAGTCAGATAAAAAGCACAGTATTAGCTCTTTAGGAAGATCAGCAGCGCCATGATTGATGATGGCCTCATCAATAAGGTGGGTCTATTATTTATGGTCTCTATAACTTCGTACTTCGTTGGCTTTGCTGTAATCTAACTTGCTTATATATTTATACCTTAATTTAATTGGCTAAATAACTATTATTTATTGAATTTTGTCTTTAGAAATTTTTTTTGATAAAAGAAATTTTCTATTATTTTGACAGGCTAACTTGTTTATATAGTTACACCTTTAATATGATGAATAGCTTTATTATTGATTGAATTTTATGTCCAAATTTATTTTTCATTCATTATTGATTGGATTTTATGTCCAAACACGTGTATATATCATTGGTTTTAGGTGGAATATTATTGAATTTCTTTTTCTTTTGAATTGATTTACAAATAGTACTATAATATTATGATTAGAAATTAAAATGCTATTAATATGGGATCATTGTAAAAACATAAAAGTCAAAATCATATATATATATTTTCAGTTTTATCCATCTTTTCTACACGTGAAATGAAGTTTTAGTAATTTGCTTGGTTAGTGTGTCATGGAAAAATCCACTAAACTTAGACATAATTATATATTAATCAAGTCTTAATTTAATTACGGCAAACTATTGTCATCTCATTTTACCTGTGCTATCTAAATTATGTGCTGCGGAATGGCTTATTCTTTCTTTTAATTGTAATTGGTGTCATCAAAAAACTGGTGCTAACGTGAGCTGAAATCAATTTCACAATTGAATTTAGATGCTATCAAAACTGGTGAAAAATCTCCGACTACAGTAATTTTTTACCCTTTTACTGGCTAGGCTGAGATGGTTTAGGACAGTATATAGTTTGGACTTATATTTAATTTGTTCTTATTGATAAATTTGTCCAGGCTTTGAAGAGAAGCAATTATGACGCCGAACCCATGCTACGAACATGTGGTATTTCAATCAATACCAGCTTTGCTCCAATTATTTTGTTTGCTCTGTGTAATCTAATGTCTATTATGTTAAAGAAGTAAAGGATTGGTGAAGGATTGTAGTGCTTGTATTATAGTCCCAATAAATGAAAATAAAATCAATATATCTGATTTAAATTTCTTGGGTGTGCATCTGATTGGGACTGATTGTCATTCTTATTTCTACGCTCTCAATATCATAATTTTCCTTTCTTTTGGGATTGGTAATAACTCTCAACTAGAAAACATTGGATTTATCGGTCCTTATCATAATTTTCCTTTCTTTTGGGATTGGTAATAACTCTCAACTAGAAAACATTGGATTTATCGGTTCATAAGGACGTATATTCTTCGTTTGTCAGTGTAATTGCTAAGATTGTAAAATCTATTTCAGCTATAAGTACTTATTTGATTTTATTGATGTTCAGTACCTTTTTAATTCCAACTTCATTTATATTTTCACTTAATGACCTTTTGCAGTATGATTTGCTTTCAATTTACTATTTTGACATGAAAGTTTCTTCTATGAATATATTATAGTTGGTATTTTCATGCACTTTGGAACTTTTGATATTTTAACAACAAGTACCAAAGAATGTATGTTTTGACTGATAATTTCCTAGAAATTAGAGTTAATAAGGGGTTGTAGAGAAAAATGTGCATGTATACATGCATTTATTAACAGAAATCTGATTATGTACCCTATATAATAGACACATTATCATCTTTTATGTCAAATTTTATTTCTTTCTTGTCATGTTTGTATTTAAGTGTCATCAAATGTCTTAAGTACAGCAATGGATGATTGCAGGTACACTTTTGTTTCAATTGTCAAATATAGCCTTCTGCCTAAATATTGATTTTCTAACTTAGAAAGTAAAAGTAATTTTGAGTAAAAAATCAACAATAATTTAGTGACGGAATAACAACGGAAATTTCGTCGCAATATTTTTAAATACTGGCCGAATTTAGCAACAAAACTTTAATTTGGTTGCTAGAAATAGTAATGGAAATTGATCTCAGTTGCTATAAATAGCAATGGAATTTGTATTTCGTTGCTAAATATAGCAATGGAAATTGATTTTTGTTGCTAAAAATAGCAACCAAATTTCTATTCGATTGGTAAAAATAGCAACGAAAAAACAAATTTCGTTGGTAAAAATAGCAACAGATATTCTAATTTCATTGCTAAATTTAATTCTATTGCTAAATTTAGCAATAAAAATAATTTTTATTGCTAAAAAATACCAACCATCAAATTTATAATCGAATGTTCTGTTTGTTATTTTCTGTTGCTAATTTTTATTAACAACGAAAAATTAATAAATTCAGTTGTTAATTTTTATTGTTATTTTTTAATTTTCTTGTAACGAAACAAATGGAGGCACGTATATTACAAATGCACTAAGTTGGCATTAAATCCGGTAAAATTATGACATATGTCCATCTATCTTGTTCCTTCTTTAAAGTTAGAATACATAATGTCTCCTCACTGTGCTCAACTCTTTCTTTTTCTCTCTAAAACTAGAGCGCATTATCTTGAATGCCTGAAAACTGCCATGCTCAACTCTTTCTTTTTCTCTCTAAAACTAGAGCGCATTATCTTGAATGCCTGAAAACTGCCATGCTCAACTCTTTTTATCACCATCATCTTTACTGGCCTCCGACGCCGTTTTATACCATTTTTTCTATCTCTCATCGTGGATTGATTATCTCCTCATTAAGCTTAACTAATCTCAGCCCCACTTCTGATCTCTCTGATCTCGTTCCCTATTTACTACCAGAGCCAAAACATTGAAATAAGAATTAATTGTTTGATGATAATTTATTAACCCATTAACAATAAGTCCATGTTTTCTCTTAATTTCAACAAATCCTACAACAAAAGTTACCAATATGGTCACAAATCCAATATCCATTATTTGCAAAATTGCCCAATCCTAGGAGAACAGCGCCTATTACAAATGAAAGAAAAAAGCAACAGAACCTACACTACCTGGAATCCCTTAGAATAAACTAAACAGACCTGAGGGCAGAACCAAATCGAAGATAAAAGCAACAACCTTGCACTACCAGCACTAAGCCTCAAAACCAAAATTCAAGAAAAACCAACCCAAAAAAGAGATCGAAGGCCCCAATCAGCTGCCAGGAATAAAAAGACATCAAAGACAAGAACTTAGAGCTCATGTAAAGAGATATGACCACCAGTGAAGGGCTAGGATACACAATAGCCAAACAAAGAAATATGACAACAAGAATCGCAAACAGCTCCCAAGATATAGAATAGCTAAACAAAGAATGTCAATTAAAACCCAAAGTGAGCAATAGCCAAAATACAATTCCTACTATAACCCAAACACCACAGAAATCAGCAAACTCAAAAATCAAAATAAAAAGAAGACAAACTTTGAAAGAATTTTGATGTCAAAAAATATCATCCCGAAAAACAAAAACACACACACACACACACTAACCTTAACATTAGAAAGCAAAACTGAAGACTCAAGAAATGACGTTGGACTTAGACTAGGAGGAATCGTGATAGGCGAGCTTGAGATCTGGAGCTTCGTCGGCGACATAAGCTTGTAATGAGCAACACTAGAGCCAGCAACAGAACAAGTGTTGGAGTCAAGCCAAGTCAGATCTCCAGTGTCGGAGGCAGCATCAGAGCCTCCGCGAAGAGTCGGAATGGGAGTTACTGTTGTCCATTGCAGCGAAAGAAACGAAGAAAAAGAGAGGAATGTGCGTTGGTTGTAATAGAAAAAGAAAAAGTGGAGAACAAAGAGAGGGGGAGAGAGAAGAGAGGGAAAGAGAGGAGAGAGAGAGGAGGCGTTTATGGCTTTTCACGCGCCCTTGTTTGGGTAAAGTTCAGTGTTTGTGGCACATAGGCAATAAGAATTTAAATGTATATCAATTTTTCAATTAAAGTATTTATTTGATCACTCAGGTAATATAGGTGTTTGAATAAAAGATGGTATCAAATTGGGGTGCCAAATTATATATTTATCCTTTTATTTTTTATTTTAAGAAAATAAAATCAATTTTTTTTATTTTTTACTTTTTATGAATTTTTTTTTAAAAAAAGAATTGGTGCAATTTTCCGTCAAAAAACATGGACATTTTTGGAGCGCGCGCGCGCCCTATCTCTCAAATGGAAATTCTGCCTCTCTCTCACCACTCGCCGTCGCCACCGTCACTATCTCCACGGTCACCACTAAATCAAATTTCCTTTTTGATCTGGTGAATATCTGGCAGTTATTTTACCCGAATAAAGGCTAATTACTCGCTGTGGATCGTCTAATCCGAAAAAAGGGTAGCCTTACCCTTTTCGACTACCGCCCTCTTTCCCATCTCTATCGGTTTCTCTACTCATCATCGAAGTTTACTGTGGCTTTCTTTTCTAGTCACCGGTCTTCTGGGTTGCACAATTCTCTCTCCCGCTCCCTCTCAATTGCTCTACTTACCGGAGTTCACTATGCCTTTCTTTTTCCAATCACCGCTCTTTTCGGCAAACGCGGTGGCTATTCCCATCTCCTATGCAAGCGACCACGAATAGCAGAGCTATTTTGGTGATATTTACGGGTAAGTTTATCTCCTTCTCCCTCTTGTTATTTTTGGTGTTATTTACAGCTATTTTGGTGTTATTTTTCATTTTCTGTTTAGAGTGAATCGAAAATTGAAGATTTTGCAAGATTTAGAAGTTAGTTGGGCTTTGAGAGTCTGAAATTAGGGGGTCTAAAATGTTCAAGCACGTAAATGGTTGCAAAAGGATCCCCAATTTGGAGTATGTCATGACTATTGCTCGGGAATTGGACTCAATTCTGCCTCAACTGGAATTCCCATATGTTATATGATTTTTTATTAATTTTTTATAGATTTTTAAATTTACATTTTGTTGCTATAGTCTGATTTTGTTGGCCTTGATGAAAGAAAATTTGGAACTCGATGGGGGCAAGCCTCAGGCATCTTTGATTATTAATGTGAACTTGGGCTTTATCACTCTTTTGGCTTGGCTGAAGTTCCCAATCTTACAGTCATCGGGATCATCTTTAATTGCTTTTTTACTAATGCAAGCATATTTTTTTTCCCAAATCATTCAAGATTTAGCAAAAGAAAGTTGCATCTACTGTTTGTATCGGTTTTCCACCACAACAAACTCATTAATCTTTTCTAGTTTGCATTATCTCAGTTTTGTGAGGCAACCTTCGTTTAATAATTGTTGTCTATCTTTTTTTCTTCTTCAGCGAAGGTTGATGCATTACCATCCATCTTCAGTATATGCAAACCAATCTACCTATTTCTTGCTGAATATAGAAGGGCCTTTGTTCTTAATAATGAATAATTTTTGGCTTATCATGTTCTAGAGTACTATAATGCAAAGTTTCTTTTTAATTATATATACAAGGAGCATCTAAATCCCAATTGTAAATGTTTTCTATCAACGCTGTTTTTCTGCCTTTGCTTGTGAGATCAATTTATTATCTTCAAGTGTTTGCTTTAAGTAATCTTTTCATATCCTGGTTGCAGGTTAACTATCTATCCTTCAACCCTTACCATGACTGGATTCTTGCAACTGCATCTTCAGATGCTACAATTGATCTATTTGATATGCGGAAGCTGAATGTGCCTCTGCATGTTTTAAGCGGTCACACGTATGTGCTTTTCCTCTCCTATATGATGTCGAAGTTAGTACCATGATCTAAAAATGTTGTTTTGCATTCTGAAAGCAAATCTTCATAATTAGTAATGTATCTGCCTTTTGTGGACATTGGTAATGGAAAACATCTATATATGTTTCCTATTGTGTTTACCATCATCCTTATGCTATTGCCCATGTTCGTTATACTTTTCTCGTCTATGTATTGGTGGTGCTTTTAGTGAATGTTTAGTCTTCTAAGGAAAAGAAAGGAAAAGGCATGTTAATTTTTTTTTTTTATCTGGTTTCACTATTGCTTTGTGTGCCATTTTCCAATAGTTTTAACATTTATGTTATAGCTGCTAATGCAGTTATCCTATGGATTTATTCACTACTTCAATAGCAGATCAGTCTCTCTAGCTATATTATCTCTAAATGGAAAGCATCTGTATGTA
Source organism: Excoecaria agallocha (assembly GCA_037975025.1). Taxonomy (NCBI): domain Eukaryota; kingdom Viridiplantae; phylum Streptophyta; class Magnoliopsida; order Malpighiales; family Euphorbiaceae; genus Excoecaria; species Excoecaria agallocha. Next base: position 26,624,572 of record CM075807.1, on the reverse strand, counting down.
GCTTTATTTTAGATTTTTTGGTTTTTCTCGCATTGACTCTCCATTATTTTGGTTTAGATTTTCATCTTTTGGTTTTATGATTTTCAGATTTGGGAAGCCTATCAAAGTTAATTGGGCATATGATAGTAGTCGGAGGGAAGATACATAAGGTTATTTCTTGGTTGAGTTTGAATTTTTTAAAGTAAACTCTCTTTCTACAATCTGTGGTTATAACAGACTTTATTCCGATGCTCAGGTTACTGATGCAACTGGGCTACAAAAGGTGTTGCTGCTAATGACGAAGAACAAAGCTCTGATGCCAAAAGCATTTTGGAACTAACGGATGACAAATCAGGTTAGATCACTGGAGTATAGTGCTGAGAATTATGCTGAAGAGTTTAGAAAATTATTGTGAAATTCTAAATTTTTTATAAGATATTGAGAACAACTTGTAGTTGATTATAAGTAATACTATTTAGTTTGAATTAATATAATTTTTTTTTCTAAGTACTGTGAATTGATTATAAGTAATACTATTTAGTTTGAATTAATATAATTTTTTTTTCTAAGTACTGTGAATTGATTATAAGTAATACTATTTAGTTTGAATTAATATATATTTATTTTCTAAGTACTTTGAAGTATATACAATTTAATGTACTTTTATGTTATATTTTTTAAATTAATAGTACTGTGTAAAATGGTATTTACATAAGTTAAATTTAGGATGTTATAATGATGATAATAATAAATAAATAGTTTCAAAAAATAATAATAAAATTAAATTGCGAGTAACAATTAAAAACATGTAATATTTTTAGCGATGGAATGATGACAGGTGATTCGTTTTTAATATTTAAAACAAATATTTTTTAGCGATGGAAGGTAGTGTTGCGAATTCTCTTTTTTTTTTTTTTTTTGCAGTGGTAGGTGAATTTTCTATCGGACTTTTGGATTCTGCAGGTAAATTTTGCAATGGAAATTGGCTTTCCATGGAAATATTTACCTACGGAAAGTTGAGTTTTGTTGAAGATATTACCGGTGGAAGTGTTCTTTTCATCGAAAAATGTGCTTATGGTACCGTGGGTTCTTTTAGCAAAATTAAGGACGGATGTTTTGTGTCCGTCGTAAAGTTTTCTTACCGTAATGTTTTTTGTTGGGAATATTTCCCTTTGACCATATCTCCTTTGACTTCTTCCATTGATGATCTTGTTAGCCTACGAAATATAACAATTCTCCATCGGTAATGTCCGACGATAATTATGAATTTTCTTACAGTATTGAAGATAGTTAAGTAATCAATAGATAATTCACCATTCGAGATTTATCAAGTGAATTATCTCATAAATTCTAAAATATTCCTATTCTAAAATATTCTTGTTCAAAGGATCATCGGGCAAAGTGGATTGCCAAAGTGGATAAAATTCACAATAGGCATTTTGGAAATAAAGGTTATATTATTAAAATAATTATATTTTGGTTTATATGAATTAGATATTGATCTATACTCAAAATCTAAATGAGATAAAATAAGGTTATAGTATTAATTGCACGATAACTATTTTATGAAAAGGTATAGTTAAATCATTTGACTTTTCTGTCACTTGAGTAGTCATAATATTTGGTTAAAAGTTTCTCATAATTTGTACATATACATATGCATAAATATTAATTGGAGAATTAATATAATAATTTAAAAGAATTCAATTCATGCAATTTTATAATTGTTTTGATGTTTATACTATCAAGTAGACTAGAAAATTCAATGAGTCACACATCTATGGAGTAGGATGATCACCGGATGGGAGCAGGGAATGCACTCCCACCCACTGCCTCGAATCCACACCCTCGATTGAATAACTGGGAGAAAATCTCCTTCATTTGCATCCCGCGAGGATCCCTGCCCCTCACGAGTATTTCTACCCTCGCGAAAAATAATTTTTTTAATTCTAAAATACGATATTTTACAATTAATTATAATTAAAATATAACGTTTAATAATTAACAAATTTAAAATCAATTACAAATTAAATTAATGTAAATTTTAACAATTTATAAATTTAAATTAAATATAATTTAAAATTTGATAATCCTAAAATTAAATATAAATCAATTCAATTATAAATATTAAAAATTAATAACTTAAAATAAAAAATATTCTATAAAAATAACTAAAAGTTAATCAAGTTACATTAATATAAGAAATAAATGCAGTTGGTTGCCTTATCTTCAGACTCTGTTGGTTCGTAAATGAAAAGCACTTATGCTTTCAATTTCTTCTGCCAGCTTCAAAGTTAGTTTTTCTGGAAGAAAAATGATTTTGCTTAAATTTATTCTATTTATAAAGTATAAAGTGAGAATTCCAGCAAGAAGCAAAGACGCTATTATAGATTTCCACCAGTGCAAAAAAAATCGAAGCAGAGAAGTATAACAGAAAAAAAGCCCAACCAAATAAAATATTCTAAAATTAACGAATCCCTGCTTCTGCAAATTATACATGCAGGGTTTCACACCACCATATAAAATAAGTTCAACCAACCAGAAATGACACAGCCAACTTCAAAACTTTCAACAGATGCACAAATCATGACATTTTTCAAAATTACTTGCTTCTTTATGTTCTTGGTATTTAGATAAATCTACTTTCATTCAGCATATTACTTTTAAATGCCAGAAAAACTGAGTTTTGATTTTTTGATGGAATGTTTGCACACACACATACACAAAATGAAGGCTTATAAATTCTAGAGATCTAATCAGCTTATATATTTCCTTCTTAATTAGGATGAAGAAGAATAGAATAAAAGCATCTATAACTTTAGAACAGTAGTTAAAAGGTTGAACAATAATAAATTATCAATTTACAACCACTAATAAATTATGTCTTATCTCTTGTTATTATACTTGGAATTTGGAAATTTATTTAGTGAAAATTACCATATAATAAAAGTAATAACATAAATCATTAAATATATATATTGAACATACCCAAGAGCAGCAGCTGGCAGATACAAAATCAGAATTAAGAATAGAAAAATTGGTGAACGGATTAAAGTAGCATGTCCACTGGTTCTTAATTTATAAAGAATTAAGGTTGATTATCTCATAAATTAAAAGAAGAATGTGAGGGGTTTTAGACACTTTTATTGATGGAGGAGTAGAGATTCAAACAATTATAAGTCAAAGAGATGTGTCTAACAAAACTCAGGTAGTTAATTGAATAACTATAATTTAAAAATCAGATGCCTCGCTATCTTAGCTGAAGTAAAAATCAGATGCCTCGCTATCTTAACTGAAGGAGTTTGGGATACACTCATTATTCACGAGATGAGAAATTGACCCCGATATAAATGTGAATATATTGGAATAGGAAATAATATATATATGGAATTAGTTTCATATTAGAATTTACCTTAATTGGAAAATCTGTCATAATTGGAGGATATTAATATGGGTAGTTACCTAATTTAAATTAGGTAACTGACATATTAATGATTGTCATTATTTCCTATATTTAATTTGTGTAACTGTCAATTTAATTCTCACTAATTAAGAAAAATTAATTTACCTTAATTAGAGTCCTATAAATAGGGCTAAGAATTCTATTATTGGGAGGCAAAAAAAGAATTCTATACCGAAACTCTGTCAAAATTGTTTCGTATATTTTCTTTATATTCGTTTGGGGTTTTTAGTTTGTGAAATTCAAGTTTTCATCCCCAAGCGTTGCGTGGAGTAGATGAAAACAATACCAATGATGCAAAAAGGGAAGACAATCACGGCGAATTGTGATTTTATACTACAAGAGGTATTTATAATTACATCTTGTATTTTTATGGCATATTTTCTTTTATTGGTATCAAAGCCATATTTTTTGCGCTCCGGCATGTCTATTATGTAGATCTATATTTTTGTGAAAATTTAGATATGTTGATAGGATGATTTATATGCATATTATATCTGTTCTGTATGTGTATTTTTTTTTAATTCTAGTCCGGAAGTTTTTTTTGTGTTTTTTGGATACCGATATTAAATAATTATTTAAAAGTCCGTAATAGATATTTTAAGTGGAGATTTTTTATTATTTATTAAACCATTATACTCAAAGACCCCAAAAAGCCCCTAGAAAAAATTCGACGGCTTGAAACCACCATGAAGGCGGCGCGTGGCTTGCATGTGCCACCAATGTGCTGGGCGTGTGTCAGAGGGCACGTCTCTAGCACGCGCCTAGCCACGCGGGCTGAGTAAAATGTCACTCAGCCACATGGCCCAGTGGGGGAATGACACGTGGCCTTATGGTGAAGCACCACGTGTCAAATGACATGTAAATAGGGTCACAATGGTGCCACATGGCACCACATGGACCAACTAAAAGTTGACATGTGGCACCATATGGTAGCCTATGGGGCTAATATGTGGCAAGGGTCCTGCCACGTGGCTTGATGTGTTATGCCACCTGGCATCCACGTGGCAGCCTGCGGTGCTGACACGTGGCTTAATGAGTCATGCCATGTGTTGACATATAGCCATTGACTGGCTGCCATGTGGTAGATTGTGGTCATGCCACGTGTCGATTTTGTTAGTCCAGTAGGTGCCACGTGGACCTATGACTAGCTGCCACATGTCGGTCATATGGCCTAATAGTGTCACGCCATGTGGCAAAAGTTCCTCTATCTCGCGTGGGGTGCATGATGGCCACTCTCACTGGTGCGTGTGGGCGTGTGAGGGCTCCTCTAGCCACTATTTTTTACCCAATTTTTTGTAATTCTAATTTTCTTAATTTTTGGGTTTTTTTTTAAATTGAGTTACATAATTATTTTTTATAAATTATTTTATTGAAAATTTGGGAAAAAAATTAAGAAAAATGTGTTTTCTACCTTCTTTAATTTTCAAATATGTTCGAAAATTATTTATTTTGTTTCTGTCCTTATAATTGATTGAAATGAGTTTCAATCATCCCCTTAGGGCCAATACCCCATTCCTTGCCCCCATCTTGAAATCAAAATTGGGGATTTTTTCTCCCTGTCCTTGCGGGAGAAAAATTTGGGGATTCCCCTCCCCGTTCGTGTCGGGTCCTCGACAGGGTTGGGTGTTCCTTGTCCTATGATCATCCCTACTATGGAGAAAGGGCATTTTGGTACAAAGACATCATTAATAATATTGGATAATTATTATGGACTAATAAAATAAAAGAGAAATAATTAATCAAAAGGGTTTTACTAATTGTCCATGCATAAAGGCCTTTATAGTGGAGTATGCACATGATCTGGAAAAAATGGATCAGAATTGTTCATTTTGATTCTAAATAAAATATTATTGGATTATAAGTATTATAGGGTTGATATAATGATATTGGATCACTTGGAGCATTGATATTGGGCTTAAAATGAGAGTGATATGTGCATAACACTGAAAAAAGGCCTTTTTTAGGCCAAATCAAATTAAATATATTTTATAATAGTTATAAACCTTATATATTTAATTTGAGTGTATTTGAAATTGATTTGGCCATTTAAATAAAAAAAAGTCCACTAGAGAGGCTTTTGCTCATAAGCCTTTTCAAAAAGGGCTTGAGCTAAATTAAATGAGCCCAAGCTAATCAAAGCCCAACTCACTCAAACAAGCCTATTATGTTAGATTAAGGTCCAAGAAAAAAAATCATAACAAAACAAGCCCACACGCTTAAGTTACATGTACTTGGGTTGCCCAAAGCTACTTTTTTAGCTTAAAATAATTAATCAAGCCCATTTGAATCTTTTCTTGTTCCCATTGGGTTGGACATGGTATAATTTGGCCCCACTTTCTTTTGAATGTCCATAACTTCCACAATTCGGCCCACATATGTTTTCAGTGCTTTCTTGAACTTTTTAGCTCTTGACATTATCAATGGTCCATCTAGTACTGCTAGCTCATCCTTGCACTCATTGCTCTTTTGATGTTCCTTGGTTATGCTTGTATCACTTAGGGTTTTAACTTAGGATATAAAAGCTTAAGTTTGGTGGGATTAGGACAAAGTTTTTCTCCACCTTTTATTTTCTTTTGTAGCCAAAAATTCCACTACTAGTCTCTGTGAAATTTTGATAGGTGTTTTTTGAGAATTCATTGGTTCTTTTGCCTTTCTCTAGTGTGGACCATTTATTAGAGGTAATCTATTTTGGACACTATAATTTACAACAACTCGATGCGACAAAAATTAACTGTTTAACAACCTTTAAGGTGATTTTTGAAATATCTTTAGTTAAAAACAATAATTTCATGGCAAGATCTTTACTTCTATGGATTTAATTTTTTTTTTTACTGTCTTCTATGTGATGTATGAACTTTTTTAAATCCTAAAAGCCAACTCGTAAGGAATATGGAAAAATGACTACATCTACATTAAGTTTGACAAAGCTTGAAGGTGGCTTATGCTAATGAGATGAGAGAAAGACAAGAGCAACAATTATGGATTTGTATATGAAGCCAAATCTTTGATAAGACTATAAGCAAAATTAATTAAAGAGGGAGAGGATTTACATTTTCCATTCCAAACCAAGTTGTTATTGTTTGTTAATAAATGCCAATAGATGGCAGCCAGAAGAACCCCATCATTCATATGAATTTTATTAAGAACAAAGTCAAGCCATTCAAGAAAAGAAGTGGCATATCTTCAAATGAAAACCAATCTAAGAATTGAGCCAACATTCTTTAACAAAAAAAAAAAACAGCCCAAAAGAATATATATGGAGGCAAGTTTCTTCATAACAATTACAAAGGGGACAAAAGGGTTGATCTCAACTCCTTTGTTAATAAACTTGGACCTAATAGGAAGGAAATCAAAATCAACTCTTCAAAGGAAGTTTCTAACTTTGGAGAGAACCGTAAGATGCCAAATAGAAATAAAATCCTAATTGAAACTTTGATTTTTTTTAGAGAAATGAATAAGCACTTTTAGTAGAATATGGGTCTTTTCATCCAAAAGCTAATACTAAAAGTCTTTTGAAATTTGTCTACTGAGTAAAATTTGAAGGATAAGGTTCCTGCCATGATCATTGAAAATCTGGAAGATTTTTTTCTTATTCTAACCTCTAAAATTAGGCAGGATAAGATCTAGAACTTTTGAATCTTCCTAGGAAGGATAAAAAATGGAAGAAACACTAAGAGAGAATTCATGCGGTAGCCAAAAATCTTTAGACTTAATTATCAATAAAAGCTCCATTACCAATGCGCTTTCTACATCCCATTCTAAAAAGAGATTGAAAGGCAAGAAGACTACATGTAGACATTGAGTTTTGGGGTCCCTTGTTCAAATGATACCTAATAATGATAGTTTTCAGCATAAAAATATAGGTTCAAAGGAACTAAGACTGATAAGGTCCACTAAAAAGTTTTATGTGATATTTCTATTCATAGTCGTGCTTATGCATTCATGCTCGAAAAGATATTTTCATGCCTGTAAAATGGAACAAGTAAGATTATGGCTATGGAATTTTATTTCACGGGCATGATTGGGTGATGATTCAAAGTAGTGCACGAGCTGTGTAGTTTTGTATTGTTTCCAAATTCTTTTCTCTTATTTAATATTGAATTAGGAATTCTAGTTCAATTTTAATTAGAGAATCCTATGTCCATTTAATTATGATTGATATATATATATATATATATATATATATATATATATATATATATATATATACATATACATACATGAATCTCCTAGATATTTTAAAGGATCTTTGAATTTTTAATTTATGCAAAAATCTATAATTTTTCCTAATATTTTTCCCTACACATTTATTATTCTCTTTAAGCTTGATTTTATTCACTTAATCTTTTAGGCTACAGATCTTAATCAGTTGGCCTTTTTTTTTTAGAAAAAAAATTATTTTCTACACTAAAATCAATTCTAAATACCTGAGCAATGATTTGTTGGATCTTGTTCTTTCTTGGAATCCAAAGAATTGTAACAAAATGCTCATACGTGTATTCGATCTGAAAGTAAAATTATATAGAAATCCTAGATCTCGTTTGTAGTTATTTTTATACTATATTTTATTTTTTGTTGTTGTCATATAATATTAATTTTTGTAATTTTTGATTAATAGTCTAGGAATATATAGTTAATATTTAATATGTTGTCATTGAGGATGAAATCTAATTTGGGAAAAATAACTTATGCATGTTTTTTGATAAATTTTAATTAGATCTAAGTTAATTATATGTTTGTTTGATTAATCTATATTTATGTATGCATTTATAAAAGTAATTAGGATCAGAAAATTGGATTAAATGTGTAGTTTTTATCTTTAACCTGAAACAATTTTCTGCAAAGCTATGTGTGTGTGCAATTCTAGAGCCGGACGAGTTCATTATCACGCATTCCATGTTGATTTCCAAAATGTTGTGTTATTGTCTGCACTATGTTTTGCATTTTTAATTTATTTCTGTTGGTCTCGAAGACACATAAGAGGGGGGTGAATCGATGTCACTCAATTTTTCAAAAAAGTTCTGTATAACCAGAAGTGAAGTAATTTTTAGTGATGCAGAGAAGGAGAATATACAAAATGTGAATGTTTAATGTAATGAGTTACAAAAAATATTTTTCAAAAGCTTTTTCAAAACTATTTTAACTTGCAAAACTTAAGTTAAATAACATATATGCTTTTAAACATAATTCTTTTGAATCAAAATTTTTCTTAATGAACCAGAAATGCTAAAACTAGTTTAGAAACATAATAGAGAAGAGAGGAAATACTAAACAGATCAACACAAAGATTTATCATGGTTTAGCCTTACTGCCTACATTTACTCCCCAAGACATCGTGTTGAGATTTTCTCTCCACTAATAACTCTTTTAATGGGCAAGAGTTAAAGCTAATATACAATCTTAGTATATTTTATCCACAATCTTTTTCCTAAGTAAGAGATGTGAAAACTTATTAAAATTCCTAAGGTTTTAGTTGTGATGCACGCTAAACCCCTTAGGCATCCGGTTTGCTCTCGAAAGCCTACTTTTAGGGCTTGAGATTTGACAGAGGTTCATTTAACTTGTTAAGGCTAGTCGTTTCGCACTAGATAGGATTTTTTCCCATCTATTATTGATAGTTAACCTACGAGGGCATCTGCTAGGCACTATGAGGCATGTATTATGAAGTTACCACCCAATAAAATATTAGAAAAGTGAGTTATAACCTCAAGAGGCCGAAACCAGAGATAGTTTAGACCTCACTCCTATTTATAACTTGGTTAATGTTTATATAAATGAGTGTTTATAATTAATTATTCCAACCTTTCCTCAAGCATTTTCATGGCAAAGAATTAAAAGGCAATGTAATGCTCATTCTAATTATCCTTTATACTATTATAATATGTATTGTATCGCACATCTTTAAACATACTATGGTCTATTTGCACAAATATTAAGATATCATTAAACTATTCTTATGGACAACATCAAGTTTTATAATACCATTGATATGTACTTTATACATTACAAGTTATAAACTAATTAGTTACACTTAACATCATAGTTTGTTTGGTACAAAATGATATTTACAAGACAAAAACAAAATACAAACTTTATACTTTGTCACTTCATATCTCTAGTGTTGGCCTTGCGATTGTAGATTTTGTCCCTTCTGGAAGAATTCTAGATTCATGTATCTACACAGATAAACAACCGTGCTAAGCTTACTAGCTAAGTGGGGAAAAAGACAACCTCTCACAAAAGTCATCATTAACTCACACACATATGAATATTATAAATGTAATTTAATCATGAATCATAACATAAAAATTATGAATATCAACAACACAATGTATTATTATAAATAATGTGAGTTTATAATGTGATTAATGACAATCATCAACTAAATTATATATGCTTGTATATGTAGATATGTATGTAAATGCAATAGTCTTAATTAAAGAAAACATTAGGTATTTACACTTACTATTATATACATGTGTTACTATAATATTATATACTTCATGTTTTAAATGCAACTTTATTCAATTTCATGTTTTCCATATGCTATGTATGAGCTCATATAAATTAATATTTAGATAAGGTTATGATATATCATATCATTTTTGTCAAATTGCCTTTCATATTGCTTTTTTTATATCCTATTATGAGCCTGCACCTTTTATATTTGTGTATATATGAACCTTCAAGCATATGGATTTATGGCTTCCTTTATATTCTTGTACTCTAGTTGTAATAGGTTACAAGCATAAAGTTGTTATGTGTCTTAATGATAGCCTAAGCTAACTCACATATTCATGTTTACTGGTATTAATGTTTATTTTATAACTTTATTTCAATATTGCATTATTCTCCACACATATTTAATGTCACATACTACCCTTATTTTATGTTTAGAATGCTCTAGAAATATTTTGGTAAGTTCAAACAAGTTTCGGTGATAATTTGAGGCCTAAAAATTAAGTGTAAGAGGAAACAGTGGAGGCTCACGGTGGTAATTGATTAGTTGCAGCCGTGAGACTGGTGCAGAATCGGTTCTGGAAGAGGCTTATGGTGGTAACTGATTAGTTGAAATCGTGAGCACCATTTTGGCCCAAGGATCCTAAAGGCAGATTTTCAGATTCAACTTGTATGCTATTTTAGACCTATTAAATGACATTTTTAGTCAAAGTGGTCTTTTACAAATTAAGTTGTTCCTTGATGTTTCTATTTTTGAATCATAAAAAAATCATCTCATTTTCAATTCAAAATCTCAAAATATCTATAAAATACTGTCGACTACTCCTAATGACAGGGCAACAGACAACATCATAATTCAAGCCCGGTTTTGGCCACATTACAAGTAGAATTAGTTTTCACTTCTTCACATGAAATTTAGGTCTATAATTCTAGTTTCTATCCCAACTAAAATTATTCAATTTTCATCTTTATAGCTTAAGTTATAAGCAAAACAGTCGTGCTTGGTCAATTAAACCCTAGGATAGATTTTTGCTATTCCAAAAACAACTTCCATATTTTGGTTCTCATGTATAATTAAGCATAATTTCCAAGCTTGTATCTCATTATAGCATATAATATTCCATTCAACACTTCACCTACATAAACATACCCATGTACAATGATGATAAGTTCCCATACCTTTAATAAGCACAATACCTCTTTTAATTTCTCTCTACCTCATTTTCCTTTCCTTTGCTTGTTTCTCCTTCTATATAGTATAAATTATAGATATTATTATTTATCTACTCCCTCAAATTCAATATCTAATAATAAGAAGCAAAATAAGAAGAGAAGGAGTTATTACCTTAAAAATGCCAACTAGTAAATTTCCTCTCCTCTCAAATGTTAAATTTTGGGGGTTATTTAGGGGTTAGGATAGTATGGATTTTAGGAAGAAAATGGTTGCCTTTTGTCCCTTGAAGTGGCCGGCCAACACTCCCTTAACTCCTTGAATTTTCTTTTTTTCTCAAGATAAATCTAGAAAGGCTATGTGTCTTTCTCTCATTGGGCCACTTGTTGGCTTTAAAGGAATTTCACTTAGCTCCCTCATTTTCCTCCAGTTTCTTATTTCTACCCTAAATCTTTCTCTCTTTCTTTTCATTTGAGCCCTTAAATTACATTTACTCCTAATTTGGCACATGTATAACTTAATTTAAAATGATCATATTGCCTTTTCTTTTTTAAGACAATTACCTTTATGTCCCAACCTATAATGCATTGACTAGCCTATCATATACTAATTGTAATATCATTTAAATATTTCCTCCTTTTCAATTAAATCCCCCTATCATAGCTCACTGATTGTGCATATGCATGCCTTAAAGTGAAATTACCCTAATGTATTTGACCTTTGAGTTAATTTCCTCTAGGTCCATTTCTACCATTTAAACACTTATCTCTTTGTATAACCTTACTAATACACCCTAGGCACACTCAATTCCTACTAGGGTGTATGTTGGGGCCTCACAGGTGCATTTCAAACACATTAAAAGTTGTAATGTAACTGAAATAATGAAACAAGAAAATAAATATTTACATTTATAATAAAAAATCATATGCAAAAATGAGGAAATTTTATTGGGTACATTTGAATAAGGACGTTCGTCCTCACATGCATACTTATGAAAAGGGCAAAATTTGAGTGTATTTTGGGATAAAAAATGGGATAATTGATCCCTCGCAATTTTAAGAAAAGAATTGTATTCAATTAATTTTAAGTAAAAAATTTTGGTTTTTTTGGAGAAAATTATAATTATCAACATTTTATTTTATAGTCAAAGAAAATTGGGACATTGGTCCTTTTTATTATGAAAATTTCCACTCACACTTGTATAAAATTATCTAGTGAGTTTTTAGTTAAATGCTTGAAAAAACCATTTATTTGCAGATAAATAGAGAAAGACATGAAAGACATATACAAATTGGGCTATTTATTGAATTGGAAACGTTAGTTCCCTGCACATTTATGAAATTTCTTGCATGATCTTTGGGATTAAAAGTGGACATTAGTCCTTTTTTTCATGAAAAATCCAATTAATTAAGTATATAACATTTAATGCGGATTTCCCTAAATTATCATGCGAAAATCCATTTTTTACTAGCTAATACAACCGATTTGCGATAAAAAAATAAAAAAGAATAATACAGGTCAAGTGCAAAAATAAAGTAATAACTAAACTAGCGGATGAGAAATTAATCTCGAGCTAATTTAGGTCCCCAACTTCCAATTCTTCCATAAGCAAGGGCACCATACTAGACACCAAAAAAAGACATGGGTTAATAAAAAAAAACAAAATAATTAAATTATTAATTAATAATAATAATTAAACAAAGAAGCCATGGATAATTAATTAGAGTAAATAATAGCAAATAATCACATAAGAAATAAAGAAGAGAAGAAAACAAAGGCAAAAAAGCATAAAATAAGCCAACAGGGAGAATAAAAAGAAAAAACAAGAAATATGAGTCACAGATACACCAAAGAAGGGAAGGGAGCGAGTCACGCTCCCAAAAAGGGCAAGTTAAGCCTAAATATGATGAGTCACAACCTTAATCGGGGCAAGTCACGCCCCTGTTAAGTGTTTCACGGGGTGATCCAAGAATGATTCCTGGTGAGTCATGAGCAAGTCACAGGCCATGACTTGCTCATAACTCAAGGCCGTGAGTCATTCCTGAATCATCCAGTAGCTACTAGAACGACGCCATGGCCACCTCAAAATCACTTAAATGCTAATTTAAGCTTTATTTAAGCATAAAAATGATCCAAACCTTCCTAAAATCAATCTAAATGCATAAAAAACCATTAGATGAGCTTAAAACCATCAATTTAAGAAAGCACCATATGAGACTGACTATTCAAGAAAGAGAAATAAATATGATAAAAGCTATATAATTTTACACTTAAACTCAAGTAAAAGGCAAAATCCATGACTAAAACTTGATAACACTTAAAACATACACTTAAAGAAAGAGAGAAAAGTTAGCATATAACGTGGAATAAAAACTAGGAACAAAGCATGAAGATAAACTATACATAAAACAAAAAATGAATATGTACAAGAAGAAAACTTATAAATCTACATGTGCTAAATGTTTTTGCCTCTTACATTAGCTTTAGTAGAGCTATTCCAAAAACTAGTGAATTTACACTTTTGGCCCTTTTTCTCCTTCTTCTTGCTTCATTTTTTTTGAAACCAAGTAAAAACCAGAGACTTTGTTATTTTGTCTTTTTCTCCTTTTTCTACTTTTTTTAAATTGTACTCCTTAAAAAAGATCAAGTCCTCTCTTATTTAAATGGACATCATTAGCATTAAATGCTCAGTATTAGGCCAAATAAAGTAAGATTTTTAGTAAAAAACTAATCCTGTGTTTTGCAGGAAAAAATTAAATTCTTGGTAAAAATGGCAAGTCGTGGCCTTGATTGGTGAGTCAAGGGCGTGACTGGAGGTTGGTCCACCAACAAAAGCCTAAAAACTCATTCATAGGCACAAATGGGGGAGTCATGAGCTTGGGCCGTGACTCGCTCATAACTCACGCCTTGACTCATGGCTAGTGAGGCGAGTGACACGCAAATGGGAAAGGGAATGAATCACCCTTAAGGGCCATGACTCAGGAGCGAGTCATAGTCTTAACCTATGAGTTAAGGCCGTGACTCATTTTTGAGTCTTTTTTAAGCCCTTAAATGTGCTTTTCCACCTATCCAAAACAAACGTAAAAGAGGAAAACCCAAAAGTATCATTTTTAACTCCTGAAAACCATAGAAGCTCGTAGAGATATTTTTCCAAAATAACACTGGAGAGGGCCATAGTGCTTTGGTTCTCTAGCTACTTTAAAATAACATTATCCTCATTAGGTAACTTTGCCAGAGGTTGACTCAAGAATCGGTGTCTACACTAGCCAACCCTTCTCACAATCCTTTACTAAGATTCCTCATAGAAGGATTAAAACAAAAATACTATAATCTAATTGAGGAGGATGATAATGTATAAAGTGCAAGATGTGGAAATTTACTTAAAAATGTGAAAGATTTGTATCTCAAGAGATAATATGATTTTCCAACTTTTTTAAACTATTAAGACTAAGAAACATCTTGTATTTATAGCTAAAAATTCATTATAGCCATTGGAAATAGAAAATAGTCATTAGAAACAAAACAAACTATTAAAAAGCAAAACTAGCTTTTTATTTTGTCGTTTAGTGAAAACTAGAAGTAACTGTTCTGACAAACTTCTCTAGTGTATTAGAATACTTAACCTTTCTGGTGAACTAAAAAAGTTAAACCTTACTGGTAGACTAGAATAGTTAACCTTTTTGGTGAACTAAAACAAAAAAAAACCTTTCTAAAACATTTTCTAGTAGCTTTTCAAAGAGAATTTTTGACACTATTTTTTGCTATAATAAAAAATCAAATCAACACATATTTTAATGCATGCAAAACATTTTTTATGCAACAAAAGAGATATATAATGCATGAACGTGTATAAGAAGCTCCTCAAAAGATTGTACAGAATTAATACCCTAATTTCTTAAAGCCTCTACATAACATAAAACTTAAAGTCTTTCATAAATATGGCTTGTATCTTTTAGATCAATCTTACACAATTAGTGGAGATTTGGTGAAACATAAACAAATTAAATAAAATTTTTGCAAAATTTATCCAAGGTTTGATTATCATCAAAATTGAGATGTAGCTTTGAGCCAACAATATTTGCCTTTTTTTATGAGGACAAAACCTTGATAAAATTAGCTAAAAGTCTATCTTGGTTAATATGTGTATAATTCCCTTTACTATATTCTCGGGGGATGTATAAAGTATAATCCCTATAAAAATATCCACAAGTATAACATAATATAAAACATAGAATTAAAACAGAAATATTGTGTAACACCCCATATTTTAATAGGTGAACAATATATTGATGTCAGTTCATAAGGGTCAATTATTGAGGATCCGATTAGTAAATATATATAATTTCAAACTTGATAAATTAATATTTTTAATTAAAGTATGATCTAAGCACTAATAATAAGAAATTAAAATAAATTAAGGTGTAATAATCATTTGAATAATAATCATAATAATAACCGTAAATTCCAAGACCTTAGAATCCTCTAAATACATTTTCTTGGTCCACAAATTTATTAGAAGGCATGAAAAAAAATCTAGATATTTTGGGCAAATAGTTGTATTGTGGCCACCAAATCATTTAAAAGAAAAAAAAAGAGAATAGTTAGGAAAATCGGGAAGGGAGTGGAGCTTAGGGGGTGAATTTTCTATCGCCCAATGGCATCAGGTCGGCAATGCCATCACTGGCAATCCTTTCGGCCATCTTCATCACCCGATCGTCGCCTCAACTGTTCGTCAAACCGCCATCCGAGGCATCTCCTCTCTGTCATTCTCCTTTTCCTTAAACCAGAGGTTTCTTCCTCTTTTTTACGGCAAGTCACAATGGCAAATGGCTACACCACCTCTACCGGTTGATTCTCAGTGGTGAGTGGTACTTTTGGTACCATCCACCTCTTTTCACTTGTCAATGATTGGTTGATCGGAGAGGAGAAGTTATCATTGGTTTTTACGAGATTTCGGCTAACCTTGGTAGCGTTAGAGTGCATGACCATCGGAAATGAAATCTGAGGATCCCGATCATCATCGGTGGAGCTCCGGTGAAGCTCCGCTCATCGGTCTGGCGAAGCTCCTGTGAGCATTAAAATGGATAGAATGAAGAAAATTTAGAAATTCGACACCGAATGGTATGTGATTTGATGGAATATGACATGGTATGAATGTGATGATAGCACAGCGGAAAAACAAAAATTTTTTTATCATACATGCCATACAATTCCATGACAAGAATTGAAACATGAAATTTTAGAGTTTTAAACTTACAACTTTAGATGTCTTTAAAACTTGATTTTGATGATGACCAGCAACCAAGAAGGATATGTCCACCTTAGATCTTCACCACCAATGCCAAGGAACAGCCTTTACGCCACTCCCTCTATTCTCACACACACACTTGCAAAGATGGCTTAAAATCAAGAGTGCTAGCTCTATGATTGTGTATTCGGCAATGGGAATGATTTGAAGCCACAAGATCTGATCTTGTTCTTCCTTTAGGTTACTGTTTCAGCCCAAGAACACAAGAGAACAAGAAAGATTTCTTTCCCCTTGAGTATTTTGGCCAAGAGAGAAAAATAGCAAAACGGCATACCTTTTTATTCATTTAATTCATTAATATATATCACTTAATTTAGGTCAAGTGTGAGTGCTGAAAATTAAGTGTTAATTTCAGCCTCCATCACTTCCTAATTAAGAGATATATCTTAATTTAAATTCTATTAGAATTTAAATTCAAATGGCATTAGTCATTTAATCAAAACAAACTTACTTATTTAAGGTGATAGTTGCCGAATTCTACTAGTATTTTAGTTTGAATTTTGGCTACTCTAATTCCCTCTCAAGTATTATATTTTGATTAAATACAAATTAGGATTTAATACTCAATTAACTTAATTATACAGAGATAATTAATCAATTGAAATTAAACCTAGCACATGCCAACATATTTCTCTCGTGACCAACTGTTAACAGATTTGCCTAAAACAGCAAGCTGTTTTAGGCAAAAAGACAGTTCAACATACTGTTTTAGGCAAAAAACTTATTTCACAGATTTGCCTAAAATAGCTAGCTGTTTTAGGCAAAATCGTGGCTGAACATATTTTAGGCAAAATCGCACCTTGAGCTGTTTTAGGCAAAAATCTGTTTACCCATTTTATGTATTAATTTGACTTTAAATAAAAGTCCAAATTAATTCCTAATACACAATTTAAATATTTTAAGCCCAATGCTTTGTGCACGATCCTATAGGTCCATTTAATGTTGGCAATGAATTAATAAATTAATTCAAAGGCTATATATATTCTCTAGCAAGATATTATAGCATTCCAAATTAAATGAAAATTCATATGGCATTTAGTGACCTAATGCAATTTTGCATAGTCCCTTACCCCATAAATATCAGAATTAATATAAGGCATGGAACTAGTCATCCTTATATATATTAATTCCTTTCTTGATATTCCAGTGACACTGAACTCTCAGATAAATAATGATTACTCATTATTTCATCTCGGTATGGCCATACACTTCTCAGTTCACTGATCAAGTGGCCGATGATATTTTCTCTCTTAATGAGAGGGGTAATCCCTTCATTTCTCTCATGCTCTCTAACATGAATCAATGCATACCCAATCATACCCGTACTTGTCACTCTGTTATGAGTACGTTAGGTGTATGTCAAAGTACATAGTAATTCATAAAGAGTTTCATAGAGATTTCAGGTCTAAGAACTCCGATACAAAACTTGCATATGAGAAACACTTATGACTTGTACCATGTAGTGTTCTCATGAGCGAATCGTATCCAGATACTATGTTCTTTAACATATATCTATGATCTTTGATTACCACTCTTGTCCTAATGATCCGTAAGACAGAACTCATAATATCAGAGAGAGCATACTAGTCTTAATTCATTGTTATTCCAATAACAATGACTGACTAGGGATGTTTAGAATGAAGTCTCATTTGTTTCAAGGTCTTACAACCATATGCCTCACACATGATAACTTAAACCGAAACGACATTCTTGGATAGTTTTATCAATTGATATACACAGGAATACAAAAGATAAAACAAATGCCTCATTTTATTAACTAAGTGTTTTATTACAATGTATTGGGGCTAGGGCTTACACTAACATGATTACCTAATTTATTTTCGAAAATTTTGATTAAAATTTAACTTATGAATTGTTGGTTAGAGAAATTTAGTTTATAGGAATTTAAGTATTAAGATTATGATGATTTAAATGTTATAATTACCATGTGTATAGTGTCAAAATAGAATGCCAAAGTCTGTTAATCATGAAGTTCGTGAGTTAAATTTTGTAATTCGTTTATTCGAAAATGCAGATTTAGCCTTGGCATATTATGATTGTAAATATTCTATAATAAAAAAATATATAATAATATTTGTAAAATGCATTTAATTCAGTAAATTTTGTTAAACTGGCACAAATAACATGTAGCGTTAAACAGTAAAAAGATGGTATAGTTTGATTGTGAAATTTCTTTATGAATATTGGAGAAATGAGTAGAATGCATATTGTATGTAATGTTTATTTTTAAATTGACACCTGAAGATGCATGTTAAAAGATAAAGTAAGTTAGTGGAATGTCACTTTTATTGTTGGCTTGGTGGATCGCCTGTTGATAGATATTAGGAAATTATTTTTGTAATCTAACTATGGATTTTATCTATTTGATTTAAAATTATCTGCTCTTAATTGTGAGTCCAATTTAAGTAAGAATTAAATTCTTTGTTGTTAATGCTTTTAATGGGTTTGATAATATTTGACATCAGTGCAGCAACAAAGTTTAGTAGAAAAGATATGATATTATATCACTTGTCTAATTTAATGTAAATGAATTACATTCGGTCCTTGGTATTATGATTAGCTTAATTTATTTTAAAAGTATATATGATGTGTATAAATGATACCAACGATGAATATAATTGATAAACTAAGACTGTAAATGATAGGGATAAAGCACTATGGTGTCAAGAATTATAGAAATCAATCTGAACATGGAAAATGAATCTAAGTTTGAATCAAAAATTTATATATTAAAGGGATCAATTAATCCACTTGAATCATTGTGAATAATAAATTAAGTATTTTAAATTAGTGTACCAACAATGATCCTGAGAATATTGAATGATCTCTTGATGTTAAGATATAACTTTGTGAAGTGAAATGACTTTATCATCAAAGATATGACTAGTGTAAAATATGATTAGGAATCTGTAGGTCATATATGATGTGAACAATATGATTGATGAAAATCCACAATTTAGATAATAAACCAAGTTAGAAAATATTAATTGGAATATTATGAGACTATGACAGCAAACGATATTGAAGTAAAATAAAGAAACAATCATGAAGAAATAAAATTTCTCGTATAAATTTGGTAATAAATTTGTTATTTACCATTGATATGTTTTGTTTTAATAAAGGGCATGATTGGGGTTATTATTTGGATGTGTAAGCTTATGATCCCTTAAAGGGATGAAATTTCTCATTTGTGCATATATATGCGACAAATATATATATGCGACATTGACTTGTTCTTAAAAGATCATACTAACAGTCAATTTAAGTTAAAACTAGAATTAAAGGCCTAGAATGTATAGATATACATGTATATAAGAAATACGCTAAGTGATAATCGTAATGAAATGATTTTTGATTTATAGAAATGAATATGCATAACTTAGGTACGATTTATAATTAATAATCAGTCAATGGAACAATGTAATGATTTACTTATATTTTATACTATTAAATATCAAGCTTGTATGGGAATAAATTGTGGCATAAAGTGAATAATACATTGTGATCAAAATAATTAAGATGTGAAAATATAAATTGAATACATTATGATCTAAAGGCATGCTTGATTTATGTGAGTTATGTTATAACATTAAACACATATATACAAGAATTATCAAGCATCAAGCTTATATGGGAACGATTTATGGCATAATGAAAGTGATATATTGTGTTAAGAACAATTAATGGTATAAAATGGAAGGATACCAAAATATTTGAATGCCCTTAGTGTTCAACAGGTAACTAGGACATTAGGATAGTATGGCCAGCCATAGGGCACTTACCCCACGGATTTTTGATTCTGTTACTATTTCTGATATGGGTATTGTAATTACATGGGACTGATATGATGGAATTGATAATCGCCGACACATTCTGATATGATACTGGATTAGAACATCATACCTTAGTGGTATGGCTTCCTCCAGCATATGGGATATTCTGTTCCGTTTATCCAGTCTAGTGGTGGCCTACTGTTGATAACTAGGGGAAAAATCATAAATAATTTACGTAAATGGAGTTAAAGGGATAATTAAAGTATTAGCAATGTTATAAATACGAGTAAAAATAACCCATGAAATCTTTAACAAAACATAATTTACTCATTATTTGAATGCTGTAATGAGAACTTAAGTATTGATATGACATGAATTAATTCTGAATGTGATGACTTACTCGAATATTAAATAATATGAGGAATAGAAACATATATATAGGTGTGTGCGAGAGTAAGTTAAAGAAAACTTGTTCAATTATGTCTAATAATTTGATACAATTAAACTATGAAATGTTATCTAAAACAATAATATATTTGATTCGCAAATCGATGTATGAGATTATGTATGTTATAATGTTTACAATGAGTATAAGTAGTTATTGAAACATAATATACGTGCATATTTATGGATACTAAGTATAATAGAATATACAATATAATAATTTATGGACTGAAATAAACATAATTAGATGTTATGGTAATACTACGTCTTATTGATTATAAAAGTAGGTAATAATTAACGTGTGGGTATGTAATTAAAAAGGAAGTCTTATTCTTTTAACTGCTTGGTGATTGTTTGCATCATAATCAAGAACTTAAAATCCCTATGTGTATTCTAAACTGATAAATGTGTATGAAATTGATAAATTTATATGATAAATTGGTAAGTGTGTTAAAAAATGTTAATACTTTATATTTATATATCTATTGAGAAATAAAATTGGTAGTCACCACTAAGCTTTTAGCTTAGAGTTTGGTTTTTCTTTTTCACGTGTAGGTTGATCTAATATTCAGTATTCTTGACATTAATGGAGAACTATTCATAGGCTATTGCAGCTAGAGTGGTGGATGATCAAGGGCTCAGAGCAAATTACTTATGTTATTTTTGCATTTTGAAACTTTGGCATATACACAGATGTTAAGATTGTATAATTTAATATCAGATTGTAAGTATTTAGTTGAAATTCAATGTTATTAGCTTAGACATGTGATAATATTTTGTATAAACCTTATTGAGAATAAAATATTTGAGTATTGAACTAGTGATATAGTGACAAGTAGATTAGCTTAATGGTTATTGAGGAGGATGTGAAAATTTTTTGTAGGAGTTTGATTGAGAGTGTTGATGTTGATGAATGATTTTTAGAAGTATTGTTTTGTATTTCGTCTACAGGAGGTTGTGAATATTTAGAGGAGGTTCTGCCGAAATATTTTTGAAAAAAAATTAGAATAAAGAAATTAGAAGTTGATAATTTAAGCATAATTTCTATTGATCTAGTGACATTTAGAGTATAGACTAGTTCGTGGCATCCGTATTCGGTTTGTATACCAGACTGGGTATAGGGTGTTACATTTAATGGTATTAGAGCAAGGTTTAGGCATTTTTGGGTATAGAGCAATATAATTTAGTTAAGATGGAAGTTATGGTACTTTGTTTACCTGTTAGTGATCTTGAGATATGGGGCAGTGATTTAAATATTCTGTATGGGGATGGGTAACTTGCATTTCCATTTTATGAAAAAGTGCATCTGCATAATGATATATTCATACAACATTTTTCCTATATTACACTAGCATTATTTCATTTTCCATGACTGGATAAATTTTGTATATACGCCCTAATCGAAGGAAAACTAATAGGTGCCTGAGTACACGGGAGCGAGGAATGATGTGGATTCGAATTAGATATAATGAGTATATAGAATAAGGAAATAGATGTTAGGATTATGAAAGGATAATATGAATTAGAATCGACTAAGGTAAGTGAATATTAAGAAAGTGAAGAATAGTGTGTGTACATGCCAAAATAAATTTTAAAAAGAAATGTGATTCAGGAATGAATCAATTTTCAATTAAGAGTGATATAAGGATAAAATTTTACTTGCTTGAATAAATTTAGGCAAGGAAGTATTGTTCATTATTAATGTTTTGGGTAATTTTGCGATTAGAGTTTCTCTAATACAATGACAGGATTAATATTAGAATGATATCCCCATAATACTTATGACTAATAGTTAAATCGAGATCTATATAAGGGTATACTTATGAAAGGAATATAGAATAATAATCATGAGAATGCTTCTAGGACTTATTATAGTTGTTTCCAATTGTCAAAGGACTATCCTAAACACAAAAAGAGAAGTTTTGGAAACACAATATATTGGGAGGATGTAGTTGACTGGAAATGATGAAATGCAATGTCTTTTGAATTCATTGATTGGATTTGAAGTTCTTACTGATTCAGAGATTGTAACAATGTAGCATTTTCTCCTAAAGGGTTGGACTATTAAATCTCTATCCTTATATGATGTGGAGCCAGAATTTGTTGATTTTAAATATGTTATACTACAATAAGCGAAGAGTTATATATACATAATCTTTCTACTCAGAGCAAGTTTTTCCATTCTCCTATTCTCACGAACTATATATGGAGAATTTCAATTGATAAGGGATGGTGATCTTCATAGGACCACAGAATACAATTAAATTATTTGCACTCTCACCCTAGAAATATTAAATGGGCAAAGAAAATTCACAAGGCTATCAAGAATGATAAAGAGGAATTATCTCATAGTGTGCAGAAGTCTATTTTTGATAAGTGTCACAAATGGTACTTAGTGTGGTTTGGTAGAACTAAAGTTACATCAATTATGCCAATTGAACAGGCTAAAACGTTTGTTTTTGAGTTTCATGGAAGTTATATAAAGGAAGTTAAAATAAGTACAGTTGATAGATATGAATTACTTGGTAAATCATTCCAGATTGCTATTGTTGCCTGTCATCTATTAGTATTGAAAGATTTATTTCTCTAGAGATATTGGCTTCCTCAATTCCTTTGGAATTGGTAGTTTGAAAATTGCTCCGTGCATGTTGGAAAACCATTTGAAGAATAGTGAGTTGGTTGATGAGAACAAACCAATTAGCTAAGGAACTTGATTGACAATATGGATGAGGAGCAGTTAAATACTAACAAATTAGAGCAATTAGTGAACTCCTTTGAATGAGTCTAATCCTATTATTGACTTAAGTCGTGTAATAATTTAGCTTATGGCCATTGCTATTTTAGTATAGTTGGAACACAAAAATTTTCTTTCTTTTCAATTTGACACATATTTAACTTGATCAAGTGTACAATAGCAAAGAGTTATATAAACCTGTATATAAGATGAAGTTTTAAGTATATCAAAGAAAGATAGAAATTTTCTATGCTAAGAATTGAAGATTAAAAGAAAGATGCACTTGTGAGTTATATTTAGCCAAATAAATTTCGAGGATGAAATTTTCTTAAGAGGGGGAGAACTGTAACGCCTCATATTTTAATAGGTGAACAGTATATTAATGCCGGTTTATGAGGGTCAATTATTGAAGATTCGATTAGTAAATATATATAATTTCAAAATTGATAAATTAATAATTTTTAATTAAAGTATGATCTAAGCACTAATAATAAGAAATTAAAATAAATTAAGGTGTAATAATCATAATAATAGCCGTAAATCCCAAGACCTTAGAATCCTCTAAATACATTTTCTTGGTCCACAAATTTATTAAAAGGCATGACAAAAAAAATCTAGATATTTTGGGCAAATAGTTGTATTATGGACACCAAATCATTCAAAAGAAAAAAAAAGAGAATAGTTAGGAAAATCGGGAAGGGAGTGGAGCTTGGGGGTGAATTTTTCGTCGTCCAACGACGTCAGGCCAGCAACACCATCACCAACAATCCTTCTGGCCATCTTTATCGTCCCATTATTGCCTTAACTATTCGTCAAACCGCCGTTCGAGGCATCTCCTCTCTGCCATCTCCTTTTCCTTAAACCAGAGGTTTCTTCCTCTTTTTTCGGTGAGTCACAGCAACAAATGGCTACACCACCTCTACCGGTTGATTCTCAGGGGCAAGTGGTACTTTTTGGTACCATCCACCTCTTCTCACTTGCCTGCGATTGGTTGATCGGATATGAGAAGTTAACACAGATTTTTGCGAGATTCCAGCCAACCTTGGTAGCGTTAGAGTGCGTGGCCACCAAAAATGAAATCTGGGGATCTTGATCTATGAGGTGGCAGTGTTGGATCATCGTTGGTGGATCTCCAGTGAAGCTCCACTCACCGGTCCAGTGAAGCTTCGGTGAGGATTAAAATGGACAGAATGAGGAAAAATTTAGAAATTCTACACTAAATGGTATGTGATTACCAAATTTATTTTCAAAAATTTTGATTAAAATTTAACTTATGAATTGTTGGTTAGAGAAATTTAGTTTATAGGAATTTAAGTATTAAGATTATGATGATCAATTTGATTTGGTTATAATTTAAATGTTATAATTGCCATGTGTATAGTGTCAAATTAGAATGCAAAAGTCTATTAATCATGAAGTTCGTAAGTTGAATTTTGTAATTCGCTTATTCAAAAATGCAGATTTAGCCTTGGCATATTATGATTGTAAATATTTTATAATAAAAAAATATAATAATATTTGTAAAATGCATTTAATTCGGTAAATTTTGTTAAACTGGCACAAATAACATGTCGCGTTAAATAGTAAAAAGATGGTATAGTTTGATTGTGAAATTTGTTTATGGATATTGGAGAAATGATTAGAATGCATATTATATGTAATGTTTAATTTTAAATTGACACCTGAAGATGCATGTTTAAAAGAGAAAGTAAGTTGGTGGAATGTCACTTTATTGTTGGCTTGGTGGATCGCCTGTTGATAGATATTAGGAAATTATTTTTGTGCTCTAACTATGGATTTTATCTATTTGATTTAAAATTATCTGCTCTTAATTGTGATTCTAATTTAAGTAAGAATTAAATTTTATGTTGTTAATGCTTTTAATGGGTTTGATAATATTTGACATCAGTGCAGTAACAAAGTTTAGTAGAAAAGATATGATATTATATCACTTGTCTAATTTAATGTAAATGAATTACATTCGGTCCTTGGTATTAGGATTAGCTTAATTTATTTTAAAAGTATATATGATGTGTATAAATGATACCAATGATGAAGATAATTGATAAACTAAGACTGTAAACGATAGGGATAGAGCACTATGGTGTCAAGAATTATAGAAATCAATCTGAACATGGAAAATGAATTTAAGTTTGAATCAAAAATTTGTATATTAAAAGTATTAATTAATCCGCCTGAATCGTTGCGAATAATAAATTGAGTATTTTAAATTAGTGTACCAACAATGATCTTGAGAATATTGAATGATCTCTTGATGTTAAGATACAACTTTGTGAATTGAAATGACTGTATCATTAATGATATGACTAGTGTAAAATATGATTAGGAATCTGTAGGTCATATATGATGTGAACAATATGATTGATGAGAAATCCACAATTTAGATAATAAATTGAGTTAGAAAATATTAATTGAAATATTGTGAGACTATGATAGCAAACGGTATTGAAGTAAAATAAAGAAACAATCATGAAGAAATAAAATTTCTCGTATAAATTTGGTAATAAATTTGTTATTTATCATTGATATGTTTTGTTTTAATAATGGGCATGATTAGGGTTATTATTTGGATGTGTAAGCTTATGATCCCTTAAAGGGATGAAATTTCTCATTTGTACATATATAAGCGATATTGACTTGTTCTTAGAAGATCATACTAACAGTTAATTTAAGTTAAACCGAGAATTAAAGGCTTAGAATGTATGGATATACATGTATATAAGAAATACGTTGAGTGATAATCGTAATGAAATGATTTTTGGTTTATAGAAATGAATATGCATAGCTTAGTTAAGATTCATAATTAATAATTGGTCAATGGAACAATGTCATGGTTTACTTATATTTTATGCTATTAAATATCAAGCTTGTATGGGAATAAATTGTGGCATAAAGTGAATAATACATTGTTATCAAAATAATTAAGATGTGAAAATATAAATTGAATACATCATGATCTAAAGGCATGTTTGATTTATGTGAGTTATGTTATAGCATTAAACACATATATGCAAGAATTATCAAGCATCAAGCTTATATGGGAACGGTTTACGACATAATAAAAGTGATATATTGTGTTAAGAACAATTAATGGTAGAAAATTAAAGGATACCAAAATATTTGAATGCCCTTAGTGTTCAATAGGTAACCAGGACTTTAGGATAGTATGGCTAGCAATAGGGGCACTTACCCCATGCATTTCTGATTCTGTTACTGTTTCTAATATGGGTATTGTAATTATATGGGACTGATATGATGGAATTGATAATCACCGGCACATTCTGATATGATACTAGAGTAGAACATCATACCTTAGTGGTATGGCTCCCTCCAGCGTATGGGATATTCTTTTCCATTTATCCAGTCTAATGGTGGCCTACTGTTGATAACTAGGGGAAAAATCGTAAATAATTTGCGTAAATGGAATTAAAAGGATAATTAAAGTATTAGCAATGTTATAAATACGAGTAAAAATAACCTATGAAATATTTAATAAAAAATAGTTTACTCATTATTTGAATGCTGTAGTGAGAGCTTAGGTATTGATATGACATGAATTAATTCTGAATGTGATTACTTTCTCGAATATTAAATAGTATGAGGAATAGAAACATATATATAGGTGTGTGCGAGAGTAAGTTAAAGAACACTTGTTCAATTATGTCTGATAATTTGATATAATTAAACTATGAAATGTTATCTGAAACAATAATATATTTAATTCGCAAACCGATGTATGGGATTATGTATGTTATGATGTTTACATTGAGTATAAGTAGTTGTTGAAGCATGATATACATGCATATATGTGGATACTAAGTATAATAGAATATACAATAGAATAATTTATGGACTGAAATAAACATAATTAGATACTATGGTAATACTATGTCTTATTGATTATAAAAGTAGGTAATAATTAACGTGTGGGTATGTAATTGAAAATGAAGTCTTATTCTTTTAATTTCTTGGTGATTTTTGCATCATAATCAAGAACTTAAAATCCCTCTGTGTATTCGGAACTAATAAATGTGTATGAAATTGATAAATTTATCTGATAAATTGGTAAGTGTGTTAAAAAATGTTAATACTTTGTATATTTTTATCTATTGAGAAATAAAATTGGTAGTCACCACTAAGCTTTTAGCTTAGCGTGTGATTTTTCTTTTTTGCATGTAGGTTGATCCAATATTCAGTAGTCTCGACATCAATAGAGGACTATTCATAGGCTGTTGCAGCTAGAGTGGTGGATGATCAAGGACTCAGAGCAAATTACTTAGGTTATTTTTGCATTTTGAAACTTTGGCATGTACACAGGTGTTAAGATTGTATAATTTAATATCAGATTGTAAGTATTTAGTTGAAATTCAATGATATTAGCTTAGAAATGTGATAATATTTTTTATAAACCTTATTGAGAACAAAATATTTGAGTATTGAAGTAGTGATATAGTGACAAGTAGATTAGCTTAATGGTTATTGAGGAGGATGGGAAAATTTTGTGTAGGAGTTTGATTGAGGCTGTGGATCTTGATGAATGATTTTTAGAAGTATTGTTTTGTATTTCATCTATAGGAGGTTGTGAATATTTAGGGGTGGTTCTGCCGAAATTTTTTTGAAAAAAAATTTAGAATAAAGAAATTAAAAGTTGATAATTTAAGCATAATTTTTATTGATCTAGTGACATTCGGAGTATACACTAGTTCATGGCATCCGTATCCGGTTTGTATACCAGACTGGGTATAGGGTGTTACATATTGTCACCAATCATTCAAGGCAATTCTGCTAATTATCAGACCATTATATCTTATCATCTAAAAACTTTAAGCAAACAATATTCTCAAAGCAGTCAATAAGTATAGTCAATACCAAACCTACAGTTTATAACAATTCTATAATCTATAATAGATATATCAAACAGAATAAGACTGCAAAAAATTTAGATATGAAAATAGCTAAAAAAATATCTCAAAACATAATTCAAGACAATAGCTATGACAAGGACAAAATTCAAGACCATAGCTAAGAATTCTCCCCCTTTGTGTCATTATCAAACATAAGGGAGGGAAACTAAAGATAAAAGAAATTGTTCAAAAAACCATAAGAAAATACTATTTGAGATTTAGATGAAGGAGGAGCAAAGGAAGAGGCTGCCTTCTTTTAAAGAAGAGTGGCAATTTAGAGGTGGGTTAAATTTAAATCCCCATAGTATTGAGCCAATTTCTCATTAAGCTGGGCCAATGGTAAATTGAGATCAGAATAATCTTCTTTTTTTTAATCTGAACATGCTCTCCCTCCAACTCTAGATCAAAAAAGAGGTAGTCCTTTCCTCAAATGTAGGCTACTTTGGTTCCTTCACATCCAATGGATTTACAGGCTCAATTTTCCTTATTGCCGTAAGAGATTCTACTTGTTTTGGATTAGGTTAATTTGGGGTAGACTTTTTTAGAACTTGATCTGTCTGGTTGTGCTGGCTTTGCTACACTGTTATACTGTTCTACAAGCAATTCTGATGGTGTGATGATAAGTATGAATTATACTATGTTTTTAGTGTATTTTTATGTGTCTAATTGAATCAAGTTAGTCTTAATTTAGTTGGTTTTAGGTTTGATTATTTAGTTTATTTATTTTTAAGACTAATTATTAATTTTGATGTTTTTTAGGACCAAATTAAAGAGAAAAGGGCCTAAAGTGCAAAAAGAAGAAAGTTAGGGGAAAAATTGGAATTAAAGGGAAATATGGCTTTCACTCGTGGGAGGCAGCCATGAATCACTCGGCTGAGTGATTTGGCACTCTTTAGAGTGAAATTTTCACTCAACCAAGCAAAGATTAAGTGAAATGCAATAGAAAGTCACTCTCCCGAGCATCAAAGTCACACTTTCGAGTACAAGACTCATTCTCCCAAGTAAATCTCCTATTTAGGTGATTAAAGTCTTCCTATTTCAATTAAACTTGAATTCTTCCAAGTTAGGAAGTCACATGAGGCATAAATTCTTCTCGAGGAGGGTATAAAAAGAGTTGAAGACTTAAAGATTAGAGAGACCTTTTTACCTTGCGAATTTTCCTTTGATAAAAAACCATTAGCTTAGGTTTAATTTTGTATCAACTTTAATTTACTTTGTTTGGCTTTTAATATGAAGTGCGAGTAGTTTTCTTTAAACTTTTGCTAAAGGATACTTGAATCCTTAATCTTGTATTGTAATGACCTAATTTGTGGTTAATGTGATACAAGTTGATTATTTCTTAGTTTTGCGCAAATTTTTACCTTTGATTATCTATAATTTGATTGTTAACTTATTTGAATTAATAGTTGACAATTGGTTTATGCAAGATTATTGGTTTGCATATTCTTAGGTTAATTTATTTGTCTTAATGCATGATTATGTCTTGAGTTAAGGTATATTGGTGTGTTGGTCATAATAGATTAAGATTAAGAAAAGTTACAATCAAGAATAGATGAAAGTTAAATTTACTTCCAAAAGAATTTAATAGACATCCAGGAGGTAAAAATTAGATCTTTATGCTAAGTGTTGAATAATTCTAAAAATGAAAGTTTAATACTTAAGAATGATAATCTTGATGTAAGTTATCTTGCTTTATTCATCTGATTTCTTTATAATCACTTGTGTTCCCTTTTTGTTAAGTCATTGCAATATAAGGTTAAGGTAGATAGTCATTTAGTAGAAGTTGCCTTTAGTATTGAATTTTGCCAACTTTAATTGATTGCTTTGTTTAATTTGTTTAAGTTTTATTTATTAAAAATCTTTCATCACCATCATAAACTGAGGATTTTTTTTTTATTCTTTGCACATGTTTTTCACCTTAAAATCTAAAACAAGTTGCATTATCATAGTTTCCCTTGGGTACGATATTTGGGATCTTAATTTATATTTTTCTATATTATTAGCCGATCTAGTACACTTGCTAGACACTAGTCAAGTTTTTGGCGTCGTTGCTGGAAAAACATTGGCGTTTGTTTTTAGATTTGAAAGTGAATTTTGAGTGTCTTTCTTCTTCCTCATTCTTTATTAATTTTATTCTTGCAAGTGTCAATAGTTTATGAGAAGAGGCGAGCCAATTTTGCCTATTGACCCTAAAATTGAGAGGACATTGTATAGGATTAGGAGGTTAAGTCAAAGAGAGATGAATTTAGAGGAGCAAGAACATAATAACCTTAACAACCTTAATAACCATTCTCTCTGTAACCCACCAATGGATGATCCACCCCCTAGGATAAAAAGGCAGGTTAACCAAGCTCAAGAGGATGGGTTTAGGCCTAGAACCATTAGAGATTATGCCATACCTAGGTGGAATGAGAATCATAGAACTATTAGGATACCTCACAACCAACATTTTGAGATAAAACCGGCCGCCATAAACATGGTCCAAAAGAATCAGTTCTCTGGATTAGAAATAGAGGACCAACTCAGCATTTAGACATCTTCCTAGAAATCAGTGATACAATTCAAATACTCAATGTGTCTATGGATGCTATTAGACTTAAGATATTTCTATTTACCCTCATTGGTAAGGCAAGGGACTAGTTGCAAATGCTGCCAAGCTAATCAATTCAGTCATGGCAACAAATGTAGGAAAAATTCTTATGTCGTTTCTTCCCTCTTACCAAAACTGCTAGTATTAGGAATAACATTCATAATTTCCATCAATTATATGAGGAACCATTCCATAAAGCTTGGGAAAGATTTAGGAGACTCCTAAAAAGTTGTCCACACCATGAAATTGCTGTTCATCAATTAATGTCTATCTTATATATAGGTGTGAATCAATCTACAAGATCTCTCCTAGATGCAGCATCAAATGAAAGTTTTATGAACAAGATCCCTGAAGAAGCTTTCCTACTTTTGGATGAGATGGCTACCAATGATGCTCAGTGGGCAAGTGTAAGGACCACACAAAAAAAGCAAACTATACACAATGTGGATGAGGTAGCCATGCTAAGGGCACAATTAGATATATTGACAAAGCATGTAAGTGGTTTACAAGTTGAAAATGTGCCATCTTTATCTTATGCTGGATCACATGTAGCATCTGAGAATGTAGGAACATTAGTAGAGGAAGTAAATGCATTGAATCCTTATAGTAATACTTATAATCCTGGGTTGAGAAATCACCCTAATTTTTCATGGAAAGAAGGAAATAATGCATCTTCATCTAGTAATCAACCTAGGGCTCCATTTAATCAGAATATAATCTCCTATAGCAATAGCCACCTGCCTAACCAAACATCTACATATCAACCCCCAGGTTTTCAAGCTAGACCTCAACCCACACAGGATAGAAAGCCTAATTTAGAGGAAATGTTTGCCAATTTTATGAATGTTCAAACTAATTTTATGGCTAATCAGGATGCCAAATGGAAATCACAAGAAATTTGGATGAGAAATAAAGATGCTTCAATTAGAAATCTAGAAAATCAAGTAGGGCAAATTGCTAACTCTATCTCAAATAGGAAACATGACACTTTTCCATCTAACGTGGATAGGAATCAAAGGAGAAAGCCAAGACAATTACCTTAAGAAGTGGAAGAGAGGTAAAGGAAGCTAAAAATGGTAAGCACTCTTCAGTTTTGATGGAACCGACATCAAAGGTAAGTATTTCTAAACCAAATAATGAAAAATCATTTGTTGTTAAGAAAAGCAAAGGTAAGGAGAAACTAGTTTCTACTGTACTTGATGAGTCTAAATTACCTTACCCACCACTAACTAGGAAGGAAAAACATAATAAGCAGTTAACTAAAATTTTAGACATGTTTAAAAAGTTACATGTAAATTTACCATTTACTGAAGCTTTATTACACATGCTTAAATATGCTAAGTTTATGAAAGAGTTATGTTATAATAAGAAAAACTGGAGGGTATAGGAACAATTCAATTATCAAAAAATTATAGTGCAATCTTAATGAACAAAATCCTTGAGAAACTAAAAGATCTTGGTAGTTTTACATTACCATGCGAATTAGGAGGGAATTTTGTTGGACATACATTATGTAATTTAGGTGCTAGTATTAATTTAATGCCCTATTCAATTTGTAGGAAATTGAATTTAGGTGACATTAAGGAAACCCAAATGACACTACAATTGGCAGATAGATCGGTAAAGAGACCTAAATGTATTATTGAGGATTTATTAGTGAAAGTAGGAAACTTTATATTCCCAGTTGATTTTGCAGTCATGGATATAGAGGAAGATCAGAAGGTGTAGGAAGGCCATTCTTAAATACCGCGAAGACTTTCATAGATGTACATGGACAGACAGTTACCTTAAGATTTAATGAGTAGGAAATGGTTTTTAATGTGAATAAAGTAATGAAGCATCCTCCTTATGATTTTAAAGAGTTTGTTTACTTCATAGACGGTATTCAAGAATGTGTAGAGAAAAAACAAGAGAAAATTTTACTGAATGATGAGCTTAAGAATTGTTTAATGAATCCAAGGGATGAAGAGGAAGTGGACAAAATAGAAAAAGAACTAATAAAGGAGCTGGAAAAAGACCACGAAGAGGAAGGATTAAAGGAGGATGAACCATCCCCTCCTAAGGAAGTTTTTGAACTCAAAACTCTTCCCTCTCATTTAAAATATGTATTTTTAGAAAATAATGCAAAACTAATAATTAAATCTTCACTTTTGACAGGTTTGGAAGAAGAAATGCTTATTGAAGTTTTGAGAAAGCCTAAAGGAGCGATAGGTTAGGAGACATCCTATTTGAAGGGAATTAGTCCCAATAATTGTACACATTAAATCCCTATGGAGAATTATTTCAAACCGATGGTACAACCATAAAGGAGACTGAATCCAGCTATATAAGAAGTGGTGAAAAAGGAGGTACTAAAACTACTCGATGTAGGTATTATCTATCCCATTTCTGATAGTAGTTGGATTAGTCTAGCTCAATGTGTACCTAAGAGGGGGGAAATGACTATAGTAATCAATGAAAATAATGAACTTATCCCGATACGCACAGTGATAGGATGGAGAGTATGTATAGACTATAAGAGATTGAACAATGCCACTAGAAATGATCACTTTCCTTGACCATTTATTGACCAAATGCTAGAAAGATTGGTAGGAAATAGGTTTTACTATTTTTTAGATGGATATTCGGGGTATATACAAATTCCTATTGCCCCGAAAGACCACATTCACATGTCCTTATGGTACATTTGCATATAGGAGAATGCCGTTTGGTCATTGTAATGCCCTTGCTACATTTCAAAGATGCATGATGGCTATATTTCATGATTTTATTGAGAAATTCATGGAAGTCTTTATGGATGATTTTACATTATATGGGCATGAGTTTAAGTCATGTTTGTCTAATTTTGTGTTGATCTTAGAAAGGTGTCAAGAAACCAATCTTGTTCTTAATTGGGAAAAATGTCACTTTATGGTAAGAGAAGGGACAGTGTTAGGCCATAAGATCTCCGAGAAAGGGATTGAGGTGGATAGAGCTAGAATCAATGTCATTGTAAATTACCTCTCTCGACTAATGTTAAAGGTATTAGAAGTTTTCACGGTCCTGCTGGGTTTTATCGTCGATTCATTAAGGATTTTTCTAAAATTGCTAAACCACTTTCTAATTTGTTGATAAAAGATGCTGCATTTAATTTATGATACATGTTTGCAAGCATTTAACATGTTGAAGGAAAGGTTAATCATAGCACCGATCATATCATCACCAGATTGGAGCTTACCATTTGAAATCATGTATGATGCTAGTGACTATGCAGTGGGAGCAGTTTTAGGCCAACAAGGGGATAAAGTCTTTTATACTATCTATTATGCAAGTCATACTCTCATCGAGGCTCAAGTTAATTCTACAACTACGGAGAAGGAATTTTTACCAATTGTGTTTTTTTTTGAAAAATTCAGACCCTATCTCCTTGGATTTAAGGTCATTGTGTGGTCAGATCATACGACATTAAGGCACCTTTTTGCAAAGAAGGATTCCAAACCAAGATTCATTAAATGGGTAATGTTTTTACAAGAATTTGATGTGGAAATTAAAGATAAGAAATGAGCTAAAAATTTTATACCAGACTATTTATTGAGATTGGGTCACGATAATATTGAATAGGGGAAAATTTCTGACTTATTTTTCGATGAACATACTTGTGCTATTTATACTTGTAAAAATTTGGTTCCTATGTATGCTAAATAGCTAATTTTCTTGCAAGAGGATGCCTTCCAAAAGACTTTACTTGGAAACAAAAGAAAAAGCTTTAAGCAGATACAAGACATCATCTTTGAGATGACCCATATTTAATCAAAATTTTCTCGGATCAAGTGCTTTGAAGATGTGTTCCAGAAGAAGAACAAGAATATATAATGACGCAATGTCATGGATGAGAAGTGGGAGGTCACCATAGAGAAAACCACATGGTACAAAAAATTATTCAGTTAGGTTTCTTTTGGCCTTCTCTTTTCTCTGATGTTATGTCTTTCATAGAAGTTTGTGATAGGTGTCAACATGTTGGGAATATATTTAAGAGGGATGAGATGCCTATGAATAATATGATAGAAGGAGAGATTTTTGATGTTTGGGGAATTGATTTCATGGGGCCATTTCCAAACTCTTTTGGATTTGAATATATCTTAGTAGCCGTGGATTATGTTAGTAAATGGGTAGAACAATAGCTTCTAGAACATGTGATGCCAAAGTGGTGCTTGAATTCCTTAGGAGGAATATTTTCATTAGGTTTGGAACACCAAGGGCCATTATAAGTTATGGGGGTAAACATTTTGTCAACTATCAATTCAAAGCACTGATTAAAAAATTTGGTGAAAGGCATAAGATAACTACCCCATATCATCCCCAAGTAAATGGGCAAGTTGAAGTGTCTAATAGGGAGTTGAAATCAATTTTGGAGAAAACGGTGAATAATTCTAGAAAAGATTTGTCTTAAAAATTAAACAAGACGCTTTGGGCTTATAGAACTGCATTTAAAACCCCTATAGGCATGTCTCCATATAGATTAGTTTTTGGGAAAGTATGTCATCTGTCGGTTAAATTAGAATATAAAGCTTATTGAACTGGATGAATTTCGACAGTGGTCTTATAGCAATGCAGCTTTATACAAGGAAAAAACCAAGCATTGTCATGACAAGAAACTTAATCATAAGGAATTTGCTCCTAGCATGGTGGTTTTGGTTTATAACAGTCGATTAAGGTTATTCCTAGGAAAATTGAAATACAGATGGCTCGAACCGTATCAAGTGCTATCAAACAATGATTTTAGAGTGGTAACTCTCAAGAGTTTGAAAGATGGGCGTGAGTACAAAGTCAATGGTCACAAGTTAAAACATATCAAGTCGAGCAAATGGAGGTTGTTGAGGCAACCATGGTATTCCAAGATTGATATAAGGGATATAATTCTAGCTGAGGACTTTTTAAACTCAAACTAAGCTCTTTCTCTTCCTTGCTTTTCTTTATTTTGATTTTTATGTTTCCTTTGATATTTTATGTTGATTTTGGTATTTGAAGTGTTTTTGTTACATGGTTAATGAATTGTTTTATTTTAGTTTTTATTTCATGACTAAAAGGGAGTTTTGTCTATTGCAAGTATTCTTTGTGATCTTGGTGTGATTAAGGGCTTGAATGAGGTTTTGGCATGAATATTGAGCAAGGACAACTTCTATTTAAGGTAAAAGATTGAAAGTGAGTAAGTGTTAGTACATGGTGGAAGAATAAAGTGTTGTGATTTGAGTTTGAGCATAACTTGGTTTTAATTAAGAGAATACAAAAATATGGGTTAATGTTGTTTAAAAGATGGTAATTTAGTGATTCAAGGTCTAATTTAAGAAATGAGTGAGGCAATCAGTCAATCATTTATGCAATGAAGGCATGGAGGGTGAAAACAAAGAAGAAAAATTTTTGCAGAGAGAGGACAGCTTTGGTCACTCGGCCGAGTGACCATTTCACTCGCTTGAATGACCATCTCACTCTCCCGAGTGAAAATACACTCTCCTGAGTGTTTTATGTTTTTTTAGGCTTTAAAAAGGTAGCCCTTGAGCACTCACCTGAATGGCGTTTGTCACTCTCCCGAGTGAGGTTTTGTGATGAATCAAATGCAAGAAATTGTGAAGCTCTCTTTGTACCCCTTTGGAAACCGAGAGGACCCACTCGGCCAAGTGAAAATTCACTCACTCGAGTGGTCCCTCTTTATAAACCCACTCCCCCACTTTTCATCGTCACTCTTGCACACACCATTTCACTTATTCTCTCACTCACCCATTAAGAAATTTTCAGTTGCCCAAGTACTTTTATTTTAAGTCAACATTTTGCATCTCTATTGATCCCATTTGTCTAAGTGATCTTTAACTCTCAAGCTTTGTTTTTCAATTGTTAAATTGATTAATTTTTCTTGAAATTAATGTAACTTAGGGTTGTTTCCACTTAGAATTTGAGCTTGAAATTGTATTTCTATTCCATTTCTTTTCATATGAGCTTATAGAGAGCATGCTAGTAATGCATATATTTTTTTTTGGTGTCAATTGAATTGAAATTTGATCTTGAATTAACTTAAGCAACATGTGCACACAATGTGTTTGTTGAATTGCTTCAAAGAATACAATTTCATTTTTAGCTTGATTTTGTTTAGCGCTTTCCATGTTCACTTGAATCCATTTTTGACTATATCATTTTCTCTGCATCTTTGTTCATTTACCTCCACGTTTTGCATGTTTTAGTGGATGATTTTAATCAAACTTCTCTTTAGGATCTCATGTGCTACATAATGCTTTTTATTGCTATTTTTGAATTGTGATTATTGCTTATTTGGGATTTTCTTTTATGTAGTAGCTCCTAAGAAAGCTCAACATGCTGAAGCTTCTAGCTCTTCCAGGTCACACATCCCTGTATATGTGGACAAAGGGAAACACTTAATGTATAAACATTTTAGTGCATATACCTATGTGAAACCTACCTATTTGAGTGATCTCTTCCTAGATATAGCTGATGGCAACCTATGGAATGAGATTTCACCATTAATTAACAACATAAGGTGGATGACATTTGTTAAGAAGAAACCATAGGTGTATCCCTCAATTGCACGAGATTTTCTCTATTCATTTGAGTGCTATTTCAAGGGAGAAGAAGATCTTGGCACAATAAATTTCAAATTGGGAAGGAAGGGCTATACCATGAATTTTCCATAATTTACAACATGCTTAGGTTTTCCACCAAATGCCATTGGTGAATTACCTAATGCTACCTCACAAGAAAATTGGGAAATTGTGAGAGATCCAGTGCCATGGAGAGGAGGTAGGATTAAATGTCATTCCTTGAGGAGTCATGCCTTGCTTATCCTTCATAGATATTTATTAATTAACATTTTTAATTGTCTTGGTGGTTTTAGTGCAGTGAATTCCAAGGAGGTTATGATGTTACGATGCATGGTTGAAGGCATTCTTATTAATGGTGCATTGGTTATTGCACAAAATATAAATGACCTATAGAAGAAACCACCCGCTGTTAAGGATACCTCCATTGGTTGGATAGCCACCATTATGGAAAATGCAGTCCACCATATAGATTTAGGCCAACCACTTTCAGGGGAGCTCGAGTACATTGATTATTCTATGCTGAAGCGCATGAAGATTTTGTCTCTTACACCTCGGTGACATTGGACTACTAGAGAGAAATACGAATGAAAATGGGATTCAAGTTCATAAACCCCAAGCAAAAGAAATTGAGGCAGAAGTGGAATACCAGGTGGCACCGCAAGCCAAAGCTCATGCTCCCCTCAGGTGTTTGATCTTTTAAATTGAATTAATATTCGTTTGGATAACCTGTAAGGCAAAATGGGTAAAATGCAGGAAAGCATCGATGAACAGAGATAGGATTTTAAGAACTTTGTTGATAGCTTTTGGCAGAGATTTCAACCACTACCTCTACCATCGGAGTAATTTGCTGAGTTCAACAAGATTTTGAAAAGGGGGGGTGGTGCTTACTCAAGCACAATTTTGTCCAGGAAGTAGAAAAATTTTCACTCCTCTTTTATGCATGAAATTTATTATGTATTTTTGTAGTTTTTTTTTGTTTTTAGCTTTATTATTATGTTTTAAGCTTTTTGTTATTTTAGTTTATGTAAAGACCTTATAACTTAGTTGTTAGTTGTCTTGTTAAGCTAAAACTATAGTCAATTCTAATTTGTCTTTTATCTTGCACTAAACTTAGTTTTCCCTAGTTTATCCTCAAAATTTAAACTTATTGAAATTAAACTTAAAATGTACATGGTTCAAATTTTGGTTTAGCACTAAAGCAAGCATGTTGTTTAATAAAATTTTAGCTAGTTTAGCATTCAACTTGACTTATATTTGTTAGTTTCCACTTTCTGAGTATAGAAGATAAGTTTTTGAACCTAAAGAAAAACCATTACATTAATGTAGTTAAGTGAGGAATTTTAGGACAATATAACCTTCCTCATCACCCTTCGAAGCATAAAAGCAACTCAAAGTAACTTAGAAAGTGATCTAGGCACAATTGTTTTTGTTGAGCCATAAAAAGATTGTTAACCCACCTTTTGATGCAGTTGACCCTTCTTAGCCATTTTAAGCCTAATGAGGCATGCTTAATGCATCCATCTTAATTTTTCTTGTTACACTCAATTATTAACCATATAGCCTAAAGAGCTTTTATCTTTCCCTTATAAAATTGGCCACTCTAGGATTGGATGGATTAATTTTGTTCGGTATTTTGAAGGGTGTAGTAAGACATTTTTGGTACTATTGTTAAAGGCTATTGATTAAGTTAAGGAAATTGTGAGAATTTACCTTGTAATTACCCATTTTTTATTATTGTATTGCCAGCATCAAAGCTAGTTGAAAAAAAAGAAAGAAAGAAAGAAAAAAAAAGCAATAAAGCTAGCATATATGGCAAAATCTTAAGTGTGGGATATTTACAAGGGAAAGCAAGGGGTAAATTGTAAAGAAAGCTTTCATTGATATTTTTTTCTCAAAGTTTTTAAATGTGTATGGGTTTGAGCAAACAAGTATGGAAAAAAAGGGTTTGTGATTAGAAATTTAAAATTCTGAATCTTGGTCTATCTTATCATAGAGTGGCTATTCTTTTTTATCATTTTTTATTTGTTCTTTGATAACCAATACCTTAACCCCCATTACAACCCAATTAAGACCTAAGTGATGTTAAGTCTGCTTTTGAGTTGTTTAGCGAAGATAACCTTCGGGTTTCGATGCTAAAGGAGAGGCTTATGGTGTTTCTAGAGTTTCAAGTGCAAAACCATTTATACACTTAGGTGTACATTCATTCTCAAGCTTAGCTTTGACTTTGCATTGGTGTATTGATTTTAATGATGCTTAAAATATATTGGTCTTGCACACACACATAAGGAAACTAGCTCTTATTGTCTTGTTTGAATTTATTACTAGTTGGAATTTGGTTGAGTGTTCTTGCTAATTGTTAGGCTTATTTTTGTACTGCATAATTCTTTGTTGAAGTTTGATAATTTTGAGGAGTTGGTTTGTTCAAGTTTGCTTGGGGGCGAGCAAAGACTAAGTGTGGGGTATTTGATAAGTATGAATTAAACTATGTTTTTAGTGTATTTTTATGTGTCTAATTGAGTCAAGTTATTCTTAATTTAGTTGGTTTTATGAAACACCCTATTTTAGTGCCTTTATCATATATCCTATCATACCTTTCAGTCATATTATAGTAGGTTATTAATCTAATTAAATCATCATTAATCATATCAAATAGTCTATTTAATTAGACAACCTATACATTAATTAGGTGTTTCACACAACTTCCATCCCTTTAATTACATATGCATAATGACTTATCATGCAACCCACTTATCATATTCATGCTAGATACAACTATCTTAATGTAGTCTTTGTCATGCATAGCATTCAGCAATTCATCTAGCATATATATATATATATATATATAAAAGCATTCTAGCTCCTATATGCATGTATATACTAGCATTCTTTTAATGAGCTTATTACATCATTTACTTCACATGACATACATATTTTAAATAGCCTTTTATACATATTAAACATTTAACATGTGAAAGAAACTTGTACAAAATTAGCAAAAATAACCCTAAATCAACTTTTATGAATTAGTGTTGGCCTTTCCTGATGCAGAGTTCGTTCCTGTGCAAAAGCCTTGACTACAGAACCTACACGGATAAAATAACTCGTGCTAAGCTATATAGCTTAGTGGGAATACTAAACATGAAAGACAACCACTCACAGTGGTCGTCAGAAACATATAACATATGATAAATTGAAAATATTAAAATTGACACATTCAAAATAGGTATATAATAAAACATAATATCTTAAACAACAAAGTAACCCTTCAATTAATTCAACATACTTGAATCTAAACAATTCATAAAAAGATCTACACATAATGTATGTAAATATAATACATGGATTAGAGACCACAGTTAAGCATGTTAATCCATATATTAGATGCACTAATTATACTGTGATTAATTGTGAAACATTAATACTTTAGTTTAGCCTACTTAAGTTTTGAAGGTGGATAACATGATCAGTTGATATCCAAAGATATCAAAACAATGAGCCCAAACGGGTCAACTGTATGGTGGACTGGTCAAATGGACCCAAACGGGGTTAGCAAACAACCCAAACAGGACTGTGAATTATTCAATAGGATCAACTGTACTTTGGACCTAAAAAGGTCAATTATGGCAGCTACAACATCCCTATAGGCGCCTATCTATCCACTATTGAACTCTATACGCAGGCGATACTTTAATTTATTCTCTTTTCATATAACATATTCATTCATACATCATGTAATTGAAATGTGTCTATAGTCATATAACAATTGATTCATCACTATGGCATATTTCATATGCATCAATCATATAGTTTTTCATGTTCTTCTAACTTACTTTTAATAGCTCTCTCATGTCTGCATAACATGCCTTTTCAATCAAGTAGTGGAACATATCTGTTTGGTTGCTCATCATAACACATGCCTCACATATGAAGCTTTATAACATGTCATAACATTTAATTGCATTTTAACATATAATTCAATGAATGTCCTTGGTCATACTTTAACTATACATATATCAATACTATGCTCATATGGAATCTTGACATGTTATAGTGTTGTACATAGTTTGTAAAGGTATTAAGATGGTATAACAAGTTCTCTCATACAAAAGCAAAGCAATAAAAGAAAGGTACATGTTAAATGGGTAAGTCGCGAGTGCGACAAGGGTCACGAGCGCGATCGAGGCTAATATAACAGTTGACATATAAGCATTGTCACGAGCGCGATCGAGGTGAATATACAGTCCACATACAGTGCATTGTCGTGAGCGCAACTAAGGTCGTGAGCACGACAAATACGAATTATACAATTTCAATGTCTTTTTATTACCACAAATCTTATAAGGATTTCTTTTATTTTTATGCCTAAACAACTTACTCAAGTTTACATCATTTTATCCCCAGTTTCATGCATTAATAATTCATAATACTTCCAATTAATACCTATAATTTAGACTCTATAATTTAACATCAAAACAAAATACAAAACATATGTATATCACTAATGGTTAAGGATCTTATCATGCTAAGTCCTCCTTTAGAATTATAATTATACAATCATATTAAACTATTAGGGAATAATCCCTTTAAGAATCTCTAAGTTCTTTCATCATCTTTGACATGCATTAACATTTCTAGATTCTAGTCAAAGACCTCTATTCAATGCATTTAACGAGGTAAGAAGATCCATATAAATTCAAACCACACAAATCCCATACCTTGGCCGAAAATTCCCTTAACTTTAATCTTGTGCCTTTCCTTTTCTTTTACTCCTTCCACCTTCTTCTTCTAATTTAACAACAATTCACTCTCTTCACATAATTTTCCAGCATTTAACTCAATTCACCATCAACCAAAACAAGAAGATGACGGAGAAGAAGAAAAAGAAGTAGAATTATCAAATTAAGTTAATTACCTTATTGTTTTACACTAATTGTCTTGGTTACTCAACATGCATGAATTTTCTCTTCAAGAATACCTTGAGAAATCAACTATGGCTATAAGAGATGAGAAGAAAGAGAATTTTCTGTAACTCTCTTAAGGATTTTCATCCCAAACCATACATTCTCTCGCTATTATGAAAATGAATATTTATAATGGCAAGGGAAAATTCCCTTTTTAATCCTTCAACTTTTTGCATATCCCATCAAAGCCTCTCATTTTATTTCACGTTATAATTTGACCTATCCATTTATTCCTTCTCTTAAATCAATCTCTCAAATCTTTTTTTATTCACATTTGACCCTTAAGATGCCTTATTTACAAATTGACCCCTAAATTAATACTTTATGCTCAAATTACACCCTTCAATATTATTAAACTAAACTATTAAATTATATTTTCATGCAATTACTATAATATAAAGAAATTTTCACTTATCCCATACCTTATATGTAGTTCACATTTTATAATTTAATCTCAATTAATCATAACCTTATTAAAATCATGCATTTTCAATTAAAGTCATGTGAGGGGCCTCACATTTTAGGTTTAATTATCTAGTTTATGTGTTGTTAGGACTAATTATTAATTTTGGTGTTTTTCAGGGCCAAATTAAAGAGAAAAGGGCCTAAAGTGCAAAATGGAAAAAAGTTAGAGGCCAAATTGGAATTAAAAGAAAATATGGCTTTTACTCATGGGAGGTAGCCATGAATCACTCGGCTGAGTGATTTGGCACTCTCCAGAGTGAAATTTTCACTCACCTAAGCAAATATTACATGAAATGCAGTAAAAGGTCACTCTCTCGAGCATAAAGTCCACTCTCCCGAGCATCAAAGTCACTATCTCGAGTATAAGACTCATTCTCCCGAGTAAATCTCCTATTTAGGCGGTTAAAGTCTTCCTATTTCAATTAAACTTGAATTCTTCCAAGATAGAAAGTTACAGGAGGCATAAATTCTTCTTGGGGAGGCTATAAAAAGAGCTGAAGACTTAAAGATTAGAGAGAACTTTTTACCTTATGAATTTTCCTTTCTTAAAAAACCATTAGCTTAGGTTTAATTTTGTATCAACTTTAATTTACTTTGTTTGGCTTTTAATCTGAAGTGCGAGTAGTTTTCTTTGAACTTTTGCTAAAGGATACTTGAATCCTTAATCTTGTATTGTAATGACCTAATTTGTGCTTAATGTGATACAAGTTGATTATTTCTTGGTTTTGTGAAAATTCTTACCCTTGATTATCTATAATTTTATTTTTAACTTATTTGAATTAATAGTTAACAATTGGTTTATGCATGGTTATTGGTTTGCATGTTCTTTGGTTAATTTATTGGTCTTAATGCATGATTATGTCTTGAGTTAGGGTATAATGGTGTGTTCGTCATAATAGATTAAGATTAAGAAAAATTAAAATCAAGAATAAATAAAAGTTAAATTTACTTGCAAAAGAATTTAATAAACATCCAGGAGGTAAAAATCAAATCTTTATGATAAGTGTTGAATTTTACCAACTTTAATTGATTTCTTTGTTTAATTTGTTTAAGTTTTATTTTTTAAAAATCTTTCATTACCATCATAAACTTGGGATTTCTTTTATTCTTTGCACATGTTTTTCACTTTAAAATCTGAAACAAGTTGCATTATCATAGTTTCCCTTGGCTACGATATTTGAGGTCTTAATTTATATTTTTTATATTACTAGTCAATCTAGTACACTTGTTAGACACCGGTTTTGCCATATAAATAGCAACCATCTTCTCTGGTTTAACAATGTCAGTGACAAAGTTAATATCAAGCTCTTGGGAATCTCTTGAACTTTCCTCATCTTCTTCAGCATATTTTACTTTATCTTGCTATGTAGAATTTTCTTTATTACTTTTTGCTTCTTCATCTTCGTGTTTAAACCCAACCAACTTTTCACTTTCTGCCTCAGATCTCTAACTTCCAAATTCCTTAATAGGGGAGTTTAAACCCAACTCTTTAAAACTATCCACCACCTATTCTTCTAAAAATTCTTAAATTTTTCTCTTACTTTCCGAAAGCATGGGATGAGATGATGCTTCTTTTAATTATAAAGGACATATTCTTTATCAACTAAAAAGCAATTTTAGGAGAGAATATCTTTAATATCTTTTATAGTTTCTCAGTAGGAAAGCTAGGTGATACAAGGTTAGAAATGCTATTAGATGCTGTTGGTGTAGGAGAGTTAATGGAAACATTATATTTTTTGGAGGTGGTTTGATTGACTGATGTCCTATTCTTCCTTTTGCCTAACACTTTGCTCTTAGCTATAGAGTCCTCGAAAACTTTTCTTAAAATATAGTGAGATTTTTATGCTTTTTGTTCTACTTCACTCTCCAAATCTAAATTCTAATATTCAAATAGCTTGTTTAATAATAGAG
Organism: Excoecaria agallocha; assembly: GCA_037975025.1. Classification (NCBI taxonomy): domain Eukaryota; kingdom Viridiplantae; phylum Streptophyta; class Magnoliopsida; order Malpighiales; family Euphorbiaceae; genus Excoecaria; species Excoecaria agallocha. The sequence goes on along the minus strand of CM075807.1, from coordinate 26,579,781 downwards.
CATAAGGAATTCTTGACTTTGATTTTTCCTTAGATATAATTTTCATCAATAGGTAAGGCAAATTAATTGACTTGTTATGAAAAAAATGGCAAATGATACAATAATTAACATAGGCCAAAAAAGTTGCACTCCTTATTATAGGGATAAAGTAATCACAAACATATTTATGTAATTCCTTATACTTTATGATCATACATGTAGAGAGTGGATCCTTAGGCAAATTAAGCAACTTTGTTGTCTCGTAAAGAAATTTTGCCCTACTAAACTTTTTAATAATCAATGCACTCTGCTTTCTACTAATGGTAGTGCCAATGGAAGGAATTAAAAATACCTTGGCAAGGATATCGATGGACACATCCAATTTTTTCTCATCGAGAACCACAGTAAAGCTATCTTTTGTAATGTTGTCAATTGACTTATAAAAATTGCACACCAAGTTGGGATAAAATGAAGTGCTAGTGTATGTAACAAAAGACCTCTATCCTAGCTTCATCATCCAAGTTACCAAGTGTGGAGCAAACTTGACTATGGTATCCTAGTCGATGGTTTTTGGGAGTATTATCATGGATTTCATCTTGCTAATTTTTTTCTTCTTAGAACTAGTGGTAGGATGTTTCTCAAAAGTTTTTGGTGAAACTACTCTTTTAGGGTTTTGTTTCCCTATTGTTTACACTCTGGCCATTTTAGGGAAAGCTTCTGATGGGTTTTGGTGTTAGGGTTTCTACGAAAAATGAAAATGGATATGGAAAAAAGAGGGAAGAAGAAGAAATGATGCCTTGGTTTTTTAGAGAGAGAGAGAAGGTAAGGAATAAATGAAAAGTTACTTTTTCTTTAATTAAAAAATAATTTGAAAAGACACAACTCTTAAAAAATTTCTTTCCCAAGGAGATAACTGACAATCTCTTTGAAATTGTAAAGAAAGAAATTTCCACAAATTCTTTGAAATACACTTAATGTAAAGTGAGGAAACTGGCTTTTAGGTGGGATATAATAAAATCAAATACCAATTTTATACCTGATAGACTTTTAAGAGCAACAGACAAAAATAAGGACAATATTGACTTTTTAAAAAGCATTGATAGCCAAACTCGCACATGATTTCACTGACATATCATCAGATATAAGTAAATAAATATGGAAAAGATAATATACCACAAAACTTATATAGAAAATATAACTTATCTAGTTAGGTATATCCGAACATTTAACTCATCTAGTAAAATGTAAAACATGTTAGAATATATATTAGAAATGCACATATTTCTAGTTAAATAAAATAGAATGTTTAACTCACTAGAAAACTCATTCATCAACAATACCTATGCCTAATTTTCTTTTTATTTGGCAGAATCAATCTTCCTTTAGAGGTTTGGTGAAGATATCAGCTAGCTATTGTTCTATTGGAAAAAATTCTAGCAAAATATCACCACACTAAACATGATCCTTGATGAAGTGGTGTCTGACTTCTATAAGTTTGGTTATAGAATGAAGAATAGGATTTTTTGTTAAATTGATTGCACTTATGTTATCATAGAAAATAGGAACTTGATCAAATTCAATTCCATAATCATTTAGTTACTGTCTGATCCATAGAACTTGTGCAACACTCTTTCTAGCTATAATATATTTTGCTTCTGTTATAGATAGAGCTATTAAATTTTGTTTACTTCTAGACTAAGTAATTAGAGAATGTCTAAGGAAATTACATGCACCAGAAGTGCTCTTTCTGTCAATTCTGCATCCATTTTAATCTGCATCAGAATAGCTTATAAGATCAAAAGAACTATTTATTGGATACCACAATCCCAATTTTAGAGTTCCAATTAGATATCTTAATATTCTTTTTACAGTAGATAGGTGTGACTCTTTTCGAGCAGATTGGAAACTTGCACATAGACAAACACTAAAATGTACATCTAGTCTGCTAGTTGTTAAGTAGAGCAAAGACCCGATCAAGCCTCTATAATTCTTTTCATCCACATTTTTGCCTTTTTTATCTTTTTCTAACTTGGTTGAGGGACTCATGGGTGTGCAAGCTGATTTGGCATATGTCATCTTAAATTTCTTGATTAACTCCTTTGTATATTTAGTTTGACTAATGAAAATTCCATTTCTACATTGTTTAATTTGCAGACCTAATAAGAATGTGAGTTCACCCATTAAACTCATTTCAAATTATTGCTTTATAATAGATTCAAACTCTTTTGCACATAGAAATGTTAGTTGAACCAAAAACAATATCATCAATGTAAATTTGCAAAATTAAAATATAAGATGAATGATGTTTAGTAAAAAACATATTATCATTCCTCTATTAAAACCATGAACAAGAAGAAAACAACCCGATCTTTCATATCTATGATGCTCGTTGGAGCCCAACTTGTTATCCGGTTGGGTTTTTAGAGGCCCGCTTTTAAGGTTTAAGACCGAATGAGGTTCACTACTAATTATAAGCTAGCCACTTCACAATAAAGATTGTTTTAAGCCCAGTCCATTATTGATGCTCAGCATATGAAGGCTTCTAAAGTGGGCTCAAAGAGGTAGGTATCATCGAGTCGCCACTTAACAGAACATTGGGAAATGATTCTTAACCTTTTGATGCCCAAATAGAGAATGGTGTTCAAGACATCCCTCTTAGTTTATATCTTGGTTAGGTGTTTTCTTATAATCAAGTTTTTATTATTAGTCCACTATCTCCCTTCTCACATGATGCAATATAATTGAAATTAAATAAACATGACAAGTATATTGGGAAGCGATAAATAAAAAAAATCCTACTTAAATTATTACATAAGAAAATCATTCTCAAAGAAAACAAAATGACAAAGAGGAAATGACATACATAAAATGGAGAATTAATTGAATTTTTGGGAACATTGGTTTCCTCATAAAAAATAGTCTTTACTTGATGTTAATGAAAACACGAGATGAGTCATCCCATTTTAGAGAAAATGAGGCTCCCTCTCTATGATGTGATTTTAGGTTAAAATTGGACATTGGTCCATTTTTATTAGAGAAAACCCAACTAATTAGTAAAAATTATTTTATTGAATTTTCTGTTTAAATGTACAAAAAAAGCCATTTTATTACTACCTATTACATCCAAAAATAAAGCAAAAACACTAAAAGAAATCAGATAAATAAAACAATATTAAATAAAAAAACCTAAAGGAAAAATAAAAAGAGAGAGAGAGATAACCAATTAGGGGCACGACTCTCGATGTATAATCACCCTTGAGAGTTCCAAAAATGCATAAAATAAATTGCTCACCAATACACAAAAAATCAATTAGTTAGCATGTTAAAAGGAAATGGACATTAAAATAAATTAAAATGTTAGGCAAAATAATCATGATAAAAATATAAACATGCATACAAAATCATATATACGCACATAAAGACATCTAAATGAATTAAAAATAAATACCTAAAAATGACTCAAATTAAGATAAAAAAAGGGATTAAAAACACATCAAAATGAGAATAAATCCAACCATGGACACCTCAGGCTAGGGGAGAGATGGGACAAGGAGAAAGCATTATGATGTCGAATCTATAGCATTGACAGACGTACATCTATGATGCTTTCTTCCCATTTGTCACTCAAAAATTGACACATAAAGCAAGTTTTCCAAACAACAAATATTAAAGATCTAAATAAGTCCTAAACGTATAATTTTATGGTTCTAAAGCATGTTGAAATTAAATATAACTCTTAAAACATACTCTTAATTAAATAATAACAACAAATAACATGCTTTCACGGAGAAAAATAAACCCTTACATATTTTTCTAACACATGAAACAACTAGAAATCAACATAGCATCTCAAAATTCATGCAAATTCAACTAAACAAAACAAAAGCATGCATTACAACATCATTAAATAGTAAGTATATTTGATTGATCATGAGTGTGAACTAAAAAGAGAGATAGCTTAACCTAGAATATTACCCATAAGATATTCTTATTCTATAAATTAAAAAGCATCGATCTTCGATCTGATTCTCAATTTTTATGTTAGATTTTTATATGTCTTTTTTCAGTGAATATTCTGTGTCGAACTTTCAATTTTCAAGAGAAAAGAATTAATTTCTCTCTCTAAAACTTTGTTCCTTTTCCAAGACTGAGATCCTCCCTTGATACCCTAATTTTTGGCCTTTTATATCTGGAGGAGAGTTGAAAACCCATTCCAACTTTGAATACTCAAATATGGAAGGATTAAATCTCCTAAAATTCAAAATCAAATCCAATCATCCTTATCTCTACATTCTTAAAATTGGAAAACATAGGAAATCTGGAAATAACCCCACAAACGGGCATCCATCATGGACAGACGGCCATCCCTCATATGATTCCTTAGAAATTACAAAAATACCCTTAGTCCGACCTAGACTAGAGGGAAGTGGCCATGAACGATAGTCCCTCTTATGATAGACATTCGTCTATCACAACTGAAGGCCAAATTAAGGTTTTTTATGCTCTTTTGCAAAGATATTTCAAAAACACTGAGAAAACTGTAAAGTTTCTATGAAAATGTGAAAATTGAGGTCGAAGCTTCGAAGTTCATGCTCTCAATTAGAAATATACTATTTTGTCATCATCAAGTAACCCTAATCTAGGCTGTCTTAGGTCACGGTGTCTATAGTTGCTCCCAATTTTGGAAAATTGGTGCACTAGTTTCAAAATGAGCCAAAATTTAAAGTGAAGAAAAAATGATGCGTACGTGGGGCATCGAATCTTTGATTGGTTGTTTTAAAACACATACCATTTGAGATAGTGAGTCTCTTGGTTGGGTAGTTACTGTCAGTTTGTTGACTTGTTAGCCTTTGGCTGGGTAGCTACTATTAATTTGTCGATGTGTTAACCCTTTGTTAGGTAGTTATCATTAGTTTGTCAATGTGTTAATCCTTGGTTGGGTAGTTACCATCAGTTTATCGATGTGTTAACCCTTAGAATAATTATCTAATTAGTGCCAACTTGTCAGCATGCAGAATTGAGATGAGTTGATTGTATCTAATTAGTGCCAGTTTGTCGACATATAGAACCAAATAAGACTACTATATTTGATTAGTGCTAGTTTATTATCATGCATAATCAAATGAGAATATAAAATGGTGGGTCGGTACCATTGTAGGCATACTTAATCTTACAATTGTGGTGGTTGACATCGTCTGAATATGTGTCTGTCCCTTTGAATCAATATTCTTGTTGGAGAATTTCTAGAAAATATGCATTTGCGAGGAGTCATTGATAACATATGTTCATAAATTTTCTCTATATGTATATGTATATCTTGGGGACATTACAACATAATTCTTTCCTTCAACATTGGAAGTTAAAACAACCTTTTAGATTAGTAGGTCTAGCTTGAAGACATTACAAAATAATTCTTTCCCTCATCATTGGAAGTTAAAACAACCATTTGAATTATATATCTATCTTAAAGAAACTACAGTATAATTCTTTCTCTCATTATTGGAAGTTAAAATAATCTTTTAGATTATCCCTCTTTTAGTGTGGTTTAATTTTTTTTTACTGTGATCTTGACACCAGCCATATGGATCAATTGTTGGTGAAGAGTTTTATTTTATCTTCAGCCATGTGGATCAACTACTAGTGAAGTCTCCCACCAGTTCACTAATTTCCTTATCCAAGTGGAATAGAGATAACTTCTGACCATCTCCTTTAAATTCTTCTAAAATCAGAAAATATCCAAACTTCTTTATGCTATCTATCTCTTTTGATTTCAAACTATTCAGGTGACTTCTTATGGCCTTATGAGTTTCTTTTTTGATTTCAATATGTTTAAGTGACTTCTTATAGTTTTAAAGGTCTCTAAGAACCATAACTAAAGCTAAGGACCATCATAGGTTCCTATCCATTGCCCATTCACAAATACTTTATCCTTCTGATCTAAATAAGTGTGGGTGTTATTCCATTCACAATCACTTTATCCTTCTGATCCAAATTTGTGTGGGTGTTATTCCATTCATAAACATTTTATCTTTTTGATTCAAATTAGTGTGGGTGTTGTTCCATTCACAAGCACTTTATCCTTTTGATTCAATTTAGTATGGCTATTATTCCATTCACAAACACTTTATCCTTCTGATCCAGTTTAGTATGGATATTATCTACTTCTGCCTTTCAATCAGGAAGTATGCCTCCTTTAAATTATGTATAAGGTAGGGTTTGTACCTTTTTAATAAGGTTTTGAGTACCGGTAAAAATAGTGTGATATTAGTAATTTGTTTATCGAACTTGTTCTTATCGAAATTAATTTTGTTGTCAATTATGGTTGATTTATTTTTGTCTTTTGTTTTGCCATTTTATCTTTTTTCTTTTTCCACCTGTCACATTATTATTTTGATCATACAACCTATTGTTAATTTTAAATTATAGTTCTATGTGAAGCATATCAAACACGAATACAACATAAATGAAGCAAAAGGAAATGCACAAATAAATGTTATAATTTTTATATACATCAAAATATCCCCAATGTTTTAAAACTCCTTAAATACAAAATAAAACTACTAAGAAGGTCCTAGCCTCTGCGGTAGGCTTTCCTAGACGGAGGACAAGAAGTTAAAGGCCTGGGAGGTCTAGGTAGTGCCACTGCTTGTGGTTGTGTTGGTGGTTGCTCTCCCTTGTATCTAAATTTAAACTTAAATTCAGGTAGCATAAAGGACAGTGGCTTTAAAATTTGTGCTATCACCTCAGCTAGGTGCTCTAAACTCTGGCCTATCCCTGAGACTGCCTTAGAGTGCTACTGGAAGTATCTCATCAAGTCACCCTTTAGATCTCTGATGTACCTCCTCAGATACTCATTTGTCTTAACTAGAGCTACCTCCCTCTGGAGACATCTGTCTCGATGCAACTCCCCTACTTTCTGATTTTAGTAAAAGACACATCAAATACCTATAAGGTTGCATTAAATCTTTGGCCAACAACTATCAAGTCTGCCTTGATGCCCTACATAGTTACTTAATGTTAAACTTGTAAAGACTACACTAAGGATAGCTTGGTCTGTAAAGTCTAGCCCTATTTGCTGGCAGCATCCTTTATGGTAGATAGCCTCGTTGAGATATTATTAGGTAATGATACTAATGCTAGTTGCATTGGTTGTAGAGTAGTGGATGTAGATATGCCTGAGTGATCATATGTCTCCACAGCAGTAAAGGTGAAAGCCCCAAGATGGCCATAAGTGAATATCTACCCGATCTCCTAGAGGGTGACTATCATAGCCTAATGGGCAACTGTGGATGCACTAGAGGATGAGGTAATCCACCAAGAAGATCATCGAGATCTATGTGTATGTCCATCTCAAAGTAAAAATCAATACCTACTCCTTAAGGGTTTTATGACTCTTCCTACTAGTCATTATACTGAACTGATAGTGCTAGAGGTGGTTGAGTCAACTAAGGTGGTTGAGCCTAACCCTAATTCTCTCTCTTTGCTGGCAGCTTTAGCAGAATGGGATCCAAACTGTATCTCTATTTGGTCTTAGGGATGACCAATAATCTATACTGCCCCTCACAACCCTATACTAGCTTGACCATCCTCATCTCGAGAGTAGCTTATATGTATACAAAAATATCCTCCTAGAGTAGTTGCCAAATGTCATCTCATTTTCCCCTAGGTCTAATAGTAGTCTATTCACCACTCTTCTGATACAAATGTGTGATGTCGGCTGAGTAGAAACTCTAAGTAGGGTGGTGATGGTCTCATGCATAATGTACACCCTTTTACCTCTATACATAGCCCATAAATAAATGATGTCAACTGCATTGACTAACTCGGGACTATCGGTGTGATTGAGATATGATGTGGCCAGAACTCGCTAAATGTACTTGAGAGCCTATGTGAGAAACATTGTGCTCTTAGCCATGTCTAATTGGTACATGGCCTCGAGAAGTATAATAGCTGCCCAGTGCTCTTTCTTTACTCCCCTCTCTGGGGTCAAGACATTTGCTCCCACTAAAACCCTTATAGCCTCCATGAAGCGGCGGCGGGTGATGTTATACTAGATATCTCTCACCCTAAACTAAACTAGCCCCTCCTCTATGTCAGATCTCTGGTAGCCTCCACACTAGAGAGTGGCTAAGAACTCTTTAGTCACATCAGGGTATGTCTGAAAGGCTGGAGCGAGAAATGCTGGGGCAAGAAATATTATCCACCCTACAGCGGCCACCAGTCCTTCGACCTTTTTGGTTATCCCCATGGTCCGAAGCAACTACCATGACATGAATCAGCTAGATTGAAACTGCACTTAAGATAAGGCCCGATATCTTTTTGCCTATCAAGGGGTCATCCATCTCGAGACGGGTAGAGCTGGTGTAGCTTGTTAATCTCTAAACTACAAAAATTAAGTGTTAGTTTTTTTCGTAGTTAACTTGTGTTGGAAGTAAGTTAAAATTAAATTATCAAATATTTTGGTAAAATTTTGGCAGCATGCCAGCTTAAATTAGTGCTGGCCAACCTACATAGAAATACATACTAATCATCACATAATGATTTATAATAAGCTAAGCCTATTAGTAGGCGATTTAGTAAACATGCACGAAAATTGAGGCAATTATATATTTAAACATCAAAAAAATTCTAACTAGGAATATGCCTATCCTCTTCACAAAAAAGCATTTTAAAACACCACATGCCATTAATGGTTGTTAAGCAATCTAATTCAAATAATTAGTTCACACCAACATTCAAAGTGGCAAGGTAAGAGGTCTATCATTTTAGTTCTTTTATTTATTTCATAGGTAATTTTAATTATGACATGTTAATCTTCAATTAATCCATATTGTTAATTTTTGTCCATAAGACTAATTTAAAACTATTTTACAATTATCTATAATGGTGCATTATTCAGATTAAATCAAACACTAAGTTAAAATAAACTAAACATTAGGTTCCATAACCTATGTGTGAAACCACAAAGCCTTACAATGCTAAACCAAACAATTTTCATGGGTAGTAAGCAACGCAACATGGTATTTCATAAGCTAAAACAAGAAAATCATGCAAAAAACGCAACTGTACATTTTAAATTAATCTTTAAAATAAAAAATCCCCATAATAAACTTATAATACAATAGTAAAAGGGAGAATGAATATACAAACACTTACTTAAAGTGTAGAAAATGGGTAAACAAAAGAAAAATAATGAAAGAAAAAATAAACGATACACCAAGTTATGCATTAACTAAAGGAGAATTTTCATGCAAACGACATGTAGAATAAGTGAGAAATGAGGGAAAAAGGAAAAAAAATTAAGAAATAAACCAAATAAAATTACTAATGGCGATTATAGAGGGAGAGAGAGGAAGAAGAAGAAGAAGAAGAAGAGGAAGAAGAAGAAGAAGAAGAAGAAGAAGAAAAGGCCCCCTTTTCAAATTTTCTAGTCATAAATGAGCATGGCATATGTTCCTAGCGATAGATGATAGTCCATAGGTGACAAATGGGCTGGTCATGGCTTTCTCTTTGAGGGACGGGCTTATGTCATTCGTTTTCTATTAATAGGTCAAAAATTTTTTTGGTCTTTATGCCTTTTAACCTCCTTTCTTCCAAGCTCTCCACTAGGTAATTTTTCTTTTTCTCTTTCTCTCTAATTTTCAATTGTAGTCCTTTATTTATTTTTCCTTTGTTTACTTTTGTGTTTAGACCACTTGAATATTTTTGCCATGTTGACCCTGTCTATGATAAAATTACATAGGTTGTTGGATGATCCAAACACTTGGGAAGACCCAATTTTGAACCTATATTTGAATTTGAGATTTTTAAGGAGGGTGAAACTTAACAGGAGTCTGATTTTATCCATCATTTGATACTAGGACCCGAGGTTCAATGTTTTTTGATTTACACATCAAGAATTATGTCCCTTATTTGAAGAATTTACTGAGATCATTGGTGTCAGATTTGCTTATGGTACTCAAGCTTGTCTACCTTTTATTGTTCTTGACTATTCTAGGGAGGTGACATGAGCTTTAGGTGTTCTACCTTCTGAGGCTAGGATTTTTGTAACTCGATGGAGGACATTTTGATTAGAGCATCTGATTGATGTTCTAACTGATTTTGATGATATCCCTACTTTTTCAGACTGGTGTGGTTTTGTTGTGCTGTTTTGCTCGATGTTTGTCGGTATTTTTAGATGACCTATTCAAGGATTATAGGTTATTCAATGTTATGTATGGTGTGCATAGAGGATGTACCTCATTCCCTTTGGTCTTGGTAAAGATGGTTCTTGGCCTATTTGTGCTGACCCTACTGCTTATCTTACTGGTTGTCCCTTGTTGCTCTAAGAATGTCATTATTTTAAAGGTAGTACACCCCTTGTGGGTTTTCACACTAGCTTTTCTTGTTGGAAATTGTGTCCTTTTGGATTTTCACATATTTCCTTGCCTTATTTTTGCCTGAGGTGAATCCAAATTACCTTAGTAGCTTTTTCCTTTTTTTTCTTTCTTTTTTTTAGGTGTGATTTTTTGAAACCAATAATATAATTTATTTTTTGTACCTCAAACTCCTGATAATAAAAATCCATTATCTGTAGAGAGAGATTCTTCCAAACATAACCCTCAATTTCTATCCTTTCTTTGAACTTGGACCTGATCTTTCTTGAGCAAATACCAGATGGAACAAAACTGTTAATATGAATAAATTTAGATTAGTTTCAAATTAGATATACATAGCAATAAACATAAACTTATGTTAGCTTCTAATACAAAATTAGATCAATACTCATATATCATTGATAATCTTAATGTAAAGTCTTCCATCAACTCCCTTCAAACCAAGCAGAGGGCCTTCTCTTTCATCTTTAGCATCTACCCTCGGTACATTTGTCGGTATAGAGTTAGAGTTTAGTATGGAAGTAGATGTATTTACAGGTTGTGCTGATATATTTGGATTGTTGGATGTTGAATCACTTGATAAATGAGGAGAGCCATCGGTGTTTGATATTGGTCAAGGTGATGCCTGATTTGGCTGCTGAGGGGTCAATTGTACACTGCCTTGTTCATCCAAAAATAATCTGAGCCTAGGCGGTAGCATTCCCTTCTTTTTTTTGGGTGGCATATTTTATACCTAAAAATTAAAGAAATGTATTATTCTTCTTGTAATAGAACAATATGACTAAAGCATATATAACAATATTATAGTGGTAGCAATAATACATAGATTTGGATTATTTAAAGGCTCTAAAGTAAAATGTACTTAAATTAATCGCTATCATCACTTAATTGCACATCAAAATCATCCTCTATTTTTAAACATTCAGAACTAAAGTCGGGCTCATCTTCAGAATTTTGCCCATCTATGGATTCATCATCTTATCCTGATAAAATTTCAACAAATTTATTATTTGGATCATTTAAAGGTTCATTCTTAAAAGATGCATTTATTTCATGTACATTCGATTCTTCTTCTTGACATGTTTCACTTTCATTTGTCTTGCTTTCTCCTTTTGCACGAGGTTCAAAAACACCGTTTGGTTTTACTTTACAGACTGCCAACCAATCTAACTTATCCTGTCTTAAGTTGGGATAAGGGACATAATACACCTGGCTCGCTTGCATTGCCAACATGAATGGTTCAAATTGTTTAAATCTTCTCCGTTGGTTGATTTTAATGAGATTATATTGGCTATGTACTTTTGTTCCAATGTTAACTGTAGGATCAAACAATTCACACTTAAGAAGTACACACCATTTTATCGGCAATGCGAGGTATTCAATTTCAAGTATCTCAATAATTTTGCCAAAATAATCCATCAGTTCCCCTTGTATGCAAACCCCACTATTTACTATTGCCATGCTATACCCATAATTTTTTGTGTGAAATTTATATCCATTAACGAAATAGATTGGATATGATTTAACAGTTTGCAAAGGTTGTTTCGCAACATCACATATGAGATTGTTTTCTATTCTATTTTCATAAGCCTACATAATTTAAAAAATGAAATTAAATCGATAAATATACTATTTTGTAAGTTTAACAGTAATTTATTTAAATAATCCTCATATTGCAAGTTAAAAACTTACATAATTTGCAAACCAAAGTGGGATGTTTTTTTCTACCTCTTTATTGATGTCATCCTATGGGTTTTCTGGCATGAGCTCACTTAACAATTCCTTGTATTGACTAAAACATTGTAAATTATGTTAGCTATAAACTCCAATCCTCGAGAATAAGAACATACCTAATTTCAAATATAACTTAAACTTACAGCATAAAAGGTTGAATTTCTTAGCAATTCAATAAAATGCAACCATGGGCAGCCTGTGATGCCCCTAATAAGCCCCTAATTGGAATTGCATATTTCAAGTAGGATTTTATTTGAATAAGACCAAATTAAATTGAGAATTACATAAAAAGTATGGGACACGTTATAAATTATTTTGTTATTATATTAATAGCATGAAAATAAAATTTAATATTATAGTTTAATATTATCTTTGGGTATAATTGGAGTATAAAGTATTAATTTGGGGTAAAATTTGCAATTATGGCATTTTAGAGGTCAATTGTAAATAGAAAAATAAATTAAAGGGTCAATCTATTAAAGGGATTAAATGGAGAGGTTGATTTAAAATATAGATTAAAAGGTGGGGTCAAATTATAGCATGTAAAAAGGTGTGTGATTTTTTTGTCACATACAAAGTTTAGAAGGAGTAAAAAGGAAGTTTGCCACTCATATAAACGGAAAGAGGTTAGTGGGAGAGAGAAAAGGAAATCATTTTTGCTGGTGGTTTCATCTTGGACGACACTTTCTCTCTCTTCATTCTCCTTTCTTCTTTGTTCCCTTATTTCAAAAGATCAAACCTTTTCCTCACTCTTAATTTTCATGGAATTTGGATGCATGTGATGATGTATGAGAGAATTCTTGAATTCAATTGCTAAGCTAAAGAGAAATTGAGCATTCTATTCTTCTTCTCCTTCTTTTTTTTTCAATGGTAGGATTGTATACTTTGATGGAAAGGAGGATTCTGGATTTTTAATGCAATTATATGTGCTTTGTTGTAGAGGAAGATTGTAGTAAAAAGAATAAGGGCAAAGGAGTTTTGAAGGAGTATGGATTTCTATTGGTTTCAGCTAAGGTATAGGATTTGTGTGCCTTGAGTTTATGTGATCCTTCTTGTCTTATTTGATGTAGGCAATGTAAATCTTGATTAGATGATAGAAATGTTAATGCATGTTAAAATTAAAGAAGGAATTTATATTTCTAAAAAGGATTATTCCCTAATAGTTTCACTTGGTTCTATAATTTACTGTGTTAATGCATGTAAATCTTCGTTATATTATGTGTTGATGGTAAAGTTATGGAATCTCTTTTAAAGGAATTATTTGGAAGTATTATGAAATTTGAGGAATGAAACTGGGGTTTAAATAATGTAAGCTTAAGCATATTAATTAGTCATAAAGTGGAATCTATACAAGAGTTGTTAAAGTGATGAAAAAGTATCGAGATGGTAAAATCCAGGTATGTCGTGCTCACGACACTGTTTGTGATCGTGACAATGTACTGTAAGTGAATTGCTACTTTCACCTCTGTCGTGCTCGCGACCATAGTCGCACTCACAACTTACTTGCATAGTGTGTACTCTTCTTTTAATCTTTACCATATTGTGTGGTGATAACTATGCTATTTTTGACACCCCTATATAACATGTATAAAACCATAGCGTGCCAAACATTCACATGAGCAGAGTATTGATATATATATATATATATATAGTTAAAGGATGTTCAATGAATTGTTGAGATATTATATGATAAAAGAAACTAAATGGCATGATATGTTATAGAATTTTGTATATGAGACAAGTGTTATTATTAGTGACAAAACAAGTATGTTCTACTACTTAATTTTAAAAAAAATAAAAGACGGCATGTGATGCATACATATGATAGTTATTGGTAGTAAGCTTAAAGAACATGGTAGGATATATGTTTGGTGCTTTTGAAATAAATGATGTTTCAACAAGACTAAAAACACTTAACAGACCTAAAGATAAATCGTTCAAGTATTTGATCATGATGATATGCACATTCAAATGCAAATATATGTGATATTATAAGAATACATGAATGCATGTTTATACATTAGAGAATTGTGTATTATAATATGATCATATGCATTGGCAAAGTATATGATATGAGTGCAAGAATAATGTTTTAAATGAACATGAAAACTGTATTGCCTGCTACTAGAGTTCCACTGTGGATAGATAAGTGCCTATAGGTATATTATTGCTACCACCATTGACCTTTTTGGTTTAAAGTACAGTTGATCAAATTGGAACATTCACAACCCTTTTGGGTTGCTTGTTGACCCTGTTTGGGTTCTTGATCGATCCACCATATAATTAACCTTATTTGGGTTCGTAGTTTCAATATTTTTGGATATCCACCATTTGATACTCTCGGATATCCATGGATCCCATTATCCACTCTTAGAACTTAAGCAAGCTAAAGTAAAGCACTATTGTTTCATAGTTAAACAAAATATGATTTATGCATCTGATATATGATTATCATGTTCAATAGTGGTTCCTAAAGCATGTATTGGTATCTATTTACATTATCCAGTGATCTCTTTATGAATTGTTTAGATTCAAGTATGCTAAATTAAATGAAGGGTTACATTGTTGTTTAAGATATTGTGCTTTATTTTATACATATTCCTAATATGTAAATTTTATTATTTTCAATTGTTTTTGTATATCATATATTTCTGAAAACCACTGTGAGTGGTTGTCTTTTATGTGTAGTATCCTAACTAAACTATATAACTTAGCACGGATTATTTTGATTCGTGTAGGTTTTGGTAGTCAAGGCTTTTACACAAGAACATTCTCTGCATCAGGACAGGATAACACCAGTCTATAGAAGTTGATGTAGGAATTTTGATAAACTTGTTAGTGTAAGCCCTTACCCCAATGCATTGTAATAAAACACTTTGAATTAATAAAGTGAGGCATTTATTTTATCTATTGTATTTCTGTGCATATCAATTGATAAAACTATCCAAGAATGTTGTTTCAATTTAAGTTATCATGTGTGAGGCACATGGTTGTAAGACCTTGAAACAAATGAGACTTCATTCTAACTATCCCTAGTCAGTCATTGTTATAGGAATAACAAATGAATTAAGACTAGTATGCTCTCTCTGATAAGTTGAGTTCTGTCTTACGGATCATAAGGACAAGAGTGTCAATCAAAGATCATAGATACATATTTAAAACATGGTATCTGGATTCGATCCACTCATGAGAACACTACATGGTACAAGTTATAAGTGTTTCTCATATGCAAGTTTTGTATCGGAGTTCTTAGACCTAAAATCTCTATGAAACTCTTTATGAATTACTGTGTGCTTTGACATACACCTAACATGCTCGTAACAGAGTGAGAAGTATGGGTATGCTTGGGTGTGCATTGATTCATGTTAGAGAGCATGAGAGAAGTGAAGGGATTACCCCTCTCTATAGGAGAGAAAATATCATTGGCCACTTGATCAGTGAACTGAGAAGTGTATGGCCATACGAAGATGAAATAATGAGTAATCATTATTTATCTGAGAGTTCAGTGTTACTGGAATATCAAGAAAGGAATTAATATATATAAGGATGACTAGTTCCATGCCTTATATTAATTCTGATATTTATGGGTAAGGGACTATGCAAAATTGTATTAGGTTACTAAATGCCATTTGCATTTTCATTTAATTTGGAATGCTATAATATCTTGCTAGAGAATATATATAGCCTTTGAATTAATTTATTAATTCATTGCCAATATTAAATGTACTTATAGGATTGCACACAAAGCATTGACTTAAAATATTTAAATAGTGTATTGGAAATTAATTTGGGCTTTTATTTAAAGTCAAATTAATGCATAAAATGGGAAAACAGATTTTTGCCTAAAACAGCTAGCTGTTTTAGGAAAAACTGTCAAGCTTTCATTTTGCCTAAAATAGCTTGCTGTTTTAGGCAAATCTGTTCAGCCACAATTTTGCCTAAAACAGCTAGCCAAGTTTGAAACATAACCATCTGGAAACTTTATCCTTTTCAATGACTCACACAAAATTTTCTTTTGTTTTTTTGTCTAAAGTGTAACATGCTTTTGGGTATTTACCTATATTTGGATCTTTATCTAACTCACTTCTTCTAAAAAGAATTTTCAAATTAGCTCTTGATTTTGTATTGTCCTTTGTTCTCCCTTCAATGTTCATGATTTTGTTGAAAAGATTGTCAAAAATATTTTTTTCAATATGCATCACATCTAGATTATGACGTATCAAATTAGTTTTCCAATATGGTAAATCCCAAAATATACTCCATTTTCTCAAACCAAAGTTATTACTTATGCTTCTATTAACCTCTTCAGCTTTAGGTTTTGTAACTTTCAAAAGCCCTAACTCATCGATCTCCCGTAATATATCTTCACCAGATTTAGTAGGGGGAGGACGTTTTTGTACCATCTTGTTCTTAATGAACTTTTTTTTATTGTGCCTAAACGGGTGATATGGAGGAAGAAATTTCCTATGGTTGTCAAACCAAGATGTTTTGCCCCCATTAGGAAGATGAAATGCATCAAAATCATTACCATAGTAAGGGAAAGCCAATTTCCCTGTTGTGCTCCATCTTGACAACATAGAATATGCTGGAAAATCACTAACAGTCCACATCAATGCTGCATTCATATGAAAATTTTGTTTAAGAGACACATCATATGTTTCAACACGAAATTCCCAAAGATGATTCAATTCAGATATCAAGGGTTGCAGGAATACATCAATTTTATGCTTTGGATTTGTAGGTCCTGGCACAATCACAATCAAGAACATATATGCTTCATCCATACACATACATGGAGGTAAATTATAAGGAGTAATTATGATTGGCAATGATGAATATTTTTTACCAGATTGACCAAAAGGTTGGAACTCATCTGTGGATAATCGTAACCTGACTTTTTGATTTTCTACTGCAAACTCAGGATAGGTGTTGTTGAAATGTTTCCATACGAGAGCATCCAATGGATGGCTCCTACTTCCATCAATCTATTCATGTTCATTATGCCATCTCATGTGAGACACAGTAACATCAGAGGCATACAGTCTTTGAAGCCTCGGAGTTAGCAAAAAATAATACATCCGCTTCCAAGGAACTAATTTTTTCTTCCTAGTACGCTTTATTGGTTTGAACCTATGTTGACTAGAATTTACACTCTTGTAAATCCATATCTTCTCCCCAAAACAACATACATCCCAACCTATAATAATAATCTATTTGTTCAATAGGCAAACCAAAACCTTGAATAAGCTTTTTCATTTCATAAAAATTCACAACCATTTTATGATTAGGAGGTAGTGAATCATTTTACCATGTAAGAATTTTATCCAAACTACTTTCAGAAATATGACCTTCAGATTTTATGTTCAATATTTGGGCAATTACAGAAAATTGAGTCATGTTTTCATAGTTTGGCCACAATTCTTGGTCAGCTGACTCTAGTAAGTCAAAAACCTTTTTACATTTGGGCTTGGTTCCTCTTTAATGTTCTACATATTTTGTTGAAAGAAATAACCAGCTGCATCATAAACCATTTGTGTGTAAGGATTTTCATTTACATCCATATTATTTAGTCTAATTCTAGCTCCCCCTACAAACCCATCTTTATTTACTGATTTATGTACTTGATGTCCCTTAGATGTGCTACGACTTATTAGCTCCCCTTGTCATGTCCATTCAAAATAATTTGGAACAAAGCCTTTTGTGTAACAAATGTAGATGCACTTCATCAATAAGGAGGAAATGAATATGTTTGCACTTTTTACATGGACATCTGATTTTTGGACCATCCATATATACGGGCTACAAACTTGCATATTCAATGAATGATTAAACTCCCTCAACAAACTCAATGTTAATGAAATCATCTAGCGTTAATCGCCTATACATCCAAGATCTATTAACATTACTCATGCTTGCATAACTATTATTCAAATAAGGTAAGTACATAATTAGATTTATGGGTTAAATATATATAAAAGGGTTATCAATGTTTACATGTATGTGCATAACTTAGCATATATGAAATATTTGGTTATTAAAATCATATAATAGATACTGCTAACTAATTATCAACCTATAAACAAAGAAACATTCATTAACAAGGAAAGTTCCCTTGACAACACCATAAAATAGTACCATTATACTGTTTCAAAACATTCACTGAATTAGTTAGATTTCCATCCATAAATAAACAACGGAATCATTCATAGAAGTAGTTCAATTATCTTAGCACTTAAATAGAGTAGCAATTTAATAAACATCATGAGCATGCCAACAAGGTAAAACATTGCACAAAAAAGGACATTAAAATATAAAAGCATGGCACAAAATTAAGTTGCATCAAGGTACGTGGCACTCAACCATGATAAACGAGTTATCCTTTGGAAACTAGTAGCCTGCAGGTCGAATCATTTCAGCCTATATACCTTGATACAACAATAACACAAATAAAATACAAGCCAAAGTGATTAATGCAATACAAACATATATAATGCAAGGGAAAAATGCACACTCAAAATAAGTGTATCAAATTCACAACTTACTTTATACAATAAACTAGAATTACGTTCATCAAGTTAGACATTTTCTAGGATCAGCTTACTGCTCATCAGAGAGGGACGATTAATAAAATAAAAAACAATATAGCCAAACATATGTAGAGTGAATTAAATAAGAGGGAAAACCCTAGCTGATGATATGGTTGAATCTTTGTTATGATTTAGTGTGCCACTAATTGGCATTGTAAACTCCATTAATTAACAACAAAATAAATAAAATAGCCAATAAATGGGGCATCATCACTTATTATTCTGCCATTTAGGAGTCTAGATTTTCTAGGATAACATAAAATATAAATATAATAAGGATAAAAGGCATCAAGCATGTCATAAGCTAACAGCAACATCAATGCCCCTCATCTGAACTAACAAATAACTGAGCTATTTATATGTGCCCCTAACTTCATCTTCTTCAACACAAATTACAAGGAATTTTTCCTAAAATGTGTCACCTGCACTTGGACATTCTGCATACAAACTTAAGCAGTTTTGCCTTTCCCATAAATCTAAGATCTATCTTCCTAGCATTTTCAACAGATATAGAAGTTCAAGTTACACTTTGATAATAAAAAGCTAGATCCTAGTATCAATCATAACCTAGGCCCTACACCTCTAACAATCAAGAAAGAGCATAATTAGGTCATCTCATGACGTTGCCCATGAGTATTCAGTAGAAAGTAGAGGGCACTACATACAAAAATAAGATTATGCAAGTCTGAATAGTATAACAGGAAAGTAACCAATAGTATTTGCCATTTGCTATTATACAATTTAAAATAAAAGTTTGGATGGGCATAACTTTGGATATTTGGAACAAAGCCAACCATTACAATAATAAAAAAAATAGAAAACCTAAGGCAAGAGCAAGCTGGATCACATAACCAAGACACCACTATAGATGATTCTAGTTCAAAAATCAAAATAAGATTATTTGGCTAACATATAGTCATACAAGGAACTCAAAAAGCTATTGAAATTCTCAATGCTAATAGTAACAACCATATACTGCCAATTGTTAATGCTAACAATAACAATCATTAGCATCAAAGTTTAACTTAATGTTGGAAATTATCGGTTACATGCATCTCATACATAAGCGGAATTTAAAATTTTTTAACCAATAGATCTGATCTTACCATGCATTTACAATATACATATTAATGAGAATAATAAAAATTACCTTTGATTTTTGTTGAACAGTTGATTATCCTTCTCACGGGGTTGTCGCAAACCACAGTGTCCAAAATTGAACACCTCCAATTAGTAATCCACACTAAAGAAGGATTGAATGAACCAATAATGGAGGAATACATGTTAGAGAGTATGCCCTAGAGCCCATGTAATAGGGATGTTTTTCATATGTATGAAATTTATATTCTTAATAAAAGGCATCATTCATTTATTAATGCTGTGTTTGAATACATGAGTTTGTAAATCTTAAATTAATAAATGAAGTCCTAGATATTATAAACACAGTGCAAAGGCAATCATGAAAGTGTTCATGATGTGAGATGTCTATCGCATGCAAATGTGTTAATATCTAAATATCCCTAGTCATAGAATTAACAAGATAGGACATTGTTGATTCGGACAGACTAGCACATGTTATGCTTCTTGAATGGTTCAAGCAATAGTTCTCATAATTGTGATTATGGATGATAATCAATGCTAACATGTGGATGCTTGTTAGAGGAACAAGTTCATTGGAGACCTGCAAAGAGAATCCTCATATGGATATTAAATCTATGTCAGTGAGGAATCTCTTCATAGCGGTTGTGTAAGTATCCTTAGACTTGAGATCACCAAAGTTATCTTAAGTAGCAAGTGGTATACTTTGACTCCATAACTGATTACTTCCAACTGGGAGTGAACATAGTTAGGAGATTGGGTATATCATGACCTACTTGAAGATAGTTGAGTGATTGACAAAGGATTCACCATCCCAGATTTAACAAGGGAAGTTATCTCACATGATTCTATAATTACCTTATTCAGTGAATCTCTGGCCAGAGTAATATGCCGAGATGGATGGAGATCCATGAAGGGCATTTTAGGAACAATGGTTAAATTAATAGAACATACATAATTAGATTTATATGAGTTGACAGAAATCCATACTCAGAATCTAATTGAGATAAGAGTGGTGAAAGGAGTAATTGCACGGTAACTGTTTCTATGGAAGGGTACAGTCAAACCACATGACTTTCCTGACATTTGGGTAGTCATGATGCCTAGCTAGAGGCCAATCATGACTTGTATAATGATGTATCAAAATATCAATAGAGATTGATAAAATGATTTAAAGGAGTTTAAATCATGTGAGTTTTGAATAGAACTCACAATTACATATTATACTGCCAACATGGACAGGAACCCAATAGGTCACACACATATAGAGAAAAAGGGTAAAATGGTAAAATGACAAGGATAATAATATTTGATATTATTATAAAGGTAGAGAGGAGAATATGATAATAATTAATTAAAGAGTTTAATTAATTATGATCAAATAAAATTGTCCGCGAAACTTTTGAGAAATGTTCTGTAAATTGGACCTAAATGAAATAATGTATTTCATGATTAATTATTATTATCTTATAAGTGTTATAAGACTACTATAAGTGTTATAGGACTGATATAATAATTAATAGGACCATTGGAGAAATTATAGAGGGCCAAAGGAATGAAGAAGTTGGAGGAAGCCCTCCAGAAGAGGGCTACACGCCAACTCAATACAGAAGGGCTTAGAGGGCTTTTTCTTGGACCAAATTAATTTATATATGTTACATAAGTGTTATGGAACTCACATATTTAATTTGGTTGGATTTGGAATCCATTTGGATATTTAAATCCAATTAGATGCACAAAGGGCCTAGTTTGTGGATTTTGTGCATGGTCTTTTATGAAAAGATTTAATTTGGATTTAATTAAGCCCAAATGATTATAATTAATTCCAGAAGCCCAATTAATAATTCTCCAGCAATTTTAAAGAGCCCAATCTCATTAAGGAGTTGGAATTTTAACCTAACTATAAAAGGCCAACTAATGAGAATTAGGGTTAAGTGATTAAAACAAAAGGAAAGTCTTTTTCTCTTAATTCTCTCTCCACTTTTGCGCCACTTCCCAAGCTAGCTCTTGGGAATTTCGGCCAGCCCTAGTTGAACACCAATTTGTTGGTTCAATTTACCCCTCTCTAGTGTGGATTACTCATTGGAGGTGTTCGATTTTGGACACTGTGGTTTGCGACAACCCGGTGCGAAGTAAAATCAACTGTTCAACAAAAATCAAAGGTGATTTTTCTTATTCTCATATAGTTATATAGTGTATTCATGGAAAGATCAGATCATATGGTTAAAAATTTTAAAATTCCGCTCATGTATATGATGCATGTAACCATAAAAATCCAACATGGTATCAGAGCCACGGTTTTGCCATGGATATATAATTCTATATTTTTCTGCGGAATAAGTTTTTTTTTGTTTTGAGTTATTTATTTCATGAACTTTAAAATATTAGATTTGATTGTTCATGAATGAGAAATATTGATTTCTGGTTGTATATGTGATCAAATAAATTTGGTGGAAACAAAAACGAATTTTTTTGAAGCATTTTGATTTGGGTTTGGCGTGAAACCCATTAGGGTTTGGCATGAAACCCTAGGTAATGTAGGGGCTGTTCTAATTTAATTTCTTATGGATCCATTTAAAAATCATTTAGATGATATTTTATGTGTTTAATATGTGATATTAAGCCGTAGGATCGAACGGAATTAAAATCGAACAAGTTTTGCATGAAAACTAGTTTTGTCGAAAAGTTCGATAAATTGGTGTTCTTCGTGTGTTCTTGATGTGTTCTTGGTTAGAACGAATTTTGATCTTCTAAATATGATATATATGATATATTAAAGTGTTTTTAATTAATTGGATTAATTAAAATGGGCCTTAAATTAATTTGATTAATTTTAATTCATTAAAACCACTTAATGGGCTTAATTATGTTTAAGAACTTGGTTTAAATTAGTAAATGACTTGGTAGGCCTAAGGAGCTGATTTAAATTAACTATTATAAACATTAATTAAGTTTATTAATGGGTTTTAAGGGCTGGAGTGGGCTTGGCTCATTCCAAAAGGCCCAAATGGTCCAAATGACACAAAACTGGTTAGTGTGTGAACACACTTAGGGTTTTTCTTCTGTGGGTTTCGACCTACACTTATTTAAGCCCAAAATTGATTCTTTTAATTATTTAATATGATTAATTAATTAAATAATCAATTTATAATTAATTAATAATCAATTTGATTGATTATTAAGGCAAGAACAAATTCATGCAAAAAGGTTTCCTAAAATGAAAGTTTCCAAAATGGAAAAAGTTTCCTAATTTGATCACATCATTAAAATAACTCAAAATATAGTTTCAAAGGTTGAAAAAAAGTTAGTAATCCATTTCTTTATGCATTAGAAAGGCATATAAGGGTGAATGATTGGCATGATGGTTAGTTATGGACAAAGCCCAATGTGATTGAGCATAATGCATGTTTTGGCCCAATGAGGACTTTCATGTCCCGGCCACTTGTTTTTGGTTTGTATTTGATTTCAAATTGTAATATGTAATTAGATTACTTAGATTAGAATTAGAAATAGAGATGGAGACCATTTTCAAGGAGCAAGATGGGCCGGATGGAGATCCAACAAGCTTGAAGATAATGTAATTATTTTTCTTGTTTGAATCATGCATACTACCTAGGTGTGACCTTTTGATTTCTCTCTTGGCTCGGGGAAATCAATGTAGTGAAGTCCATAACTATACCATATTTGTATGCTTATATTTATGTGATAGATATAGGATGCATACCAATGTATGCCAACCATGTATGATGAGACTTAATTAACTAAAACCCTCAAACAAATACTAAGGTATATAAGCCTTCCATTAATTTGAGGAGAACCAGAGTTCTTTATAGTGTGGGTTGTTGACCACAGTCAAGCTCACATTATATCGAATATGTTCAAATCAAATTAAATGGGTCATCTTAGCTAGCCCATTAGTTTGTTGACCACAGTCAAGGCTAATGGTTCTAGAGGCAAGATTAGGGAATGCATATATGATATGCATGCATCAAGAGTTGATAACCTAATGATCCAATAGTTGTGTAGAGACACAATTGGTATAAAGATACCTACCTTTCAAGGGTATGGAATTTGGCTTGTTGACCACAGTCAAGGTCAAATTACATATCAAGGATTGGATATTGGCCCACTAAGAAAACCATCGGGTTTTCTCGGATTATATAGTGAGGGCTATTAATTTGCAATAAAATAGTGGGAGTAAATGGATTAATTAAAGACCTTATTAATGCATATATATATATATGAACATACTCTCATATCTTTTCTTTTTCACATCTAGGTCATCATCATGAGCACATCAAACATTAACATACGATCAATCTTGGATAACAAGCTGGTTGGCAACAACTATTCTGACTGGATCAGGCAAGTGAGAATTGTTCTCAGAGCTGAAAAGATCCACTATGTCTTGGATAAAGATCCACCACCACGTCCATCAGATGATGCCATTGATGAGATCAAAGGCATTTATCGAAAATACATGGAGGATAGTGAAACAGCAGCATGTCTGATGCTGGGTGCTATGTCCTCGGAGCTTCAAAAGCAACATGAAATGATGGATGCTAGAACCATCGTTTTGCATCTAGAGGAGCTTTATTCTTCTCAGGCTAGAACTGAGCAATATGAGATTGCTCGAGCTCTATTTAGTTGCAAAATGGTGGAAGGCACTTCAGCTGCTGCTCATGCATTGAAGATGTATGGGTATATTGAGCATTTAAGTAGTCTTGGCTATGTTATGGATAATGATCTTTACATAGATTTAATCTTGTACTCGTTGGCTCTAAGTTATGCACCTTTCGTGCTTAACTTCAACATGAACAAGATCCAAGTATCCAATCCTGAGTTAATCAATATGCTCAAGACAACTGATGGATCATTTAAGAAGGATCCAAAAAGTGTCATGGTTGTCACTTCTGCTAAAGGCAAGAAGCAGAAGAAGAAGAAGATAACCAAGGCGCAGCCAAAGAATGGTGGGATCTCTAAGAAGAAGGTTGCCAAGAAAGAGAATCCCAAAGGAACTTGCTTCCATTGTGGAAAGGATGGTCATTGGAAGCGTAACTGCAAGGCCTATCTAGATTCTCTCAAGGAGAAGAAGCAAGCTGATGCTTCTACTTCAGGTATTCATATGATTGAAATTAATACTTATTCTATTGCTTCAAAACAATCTTGGGTATTAGATACCGGATGTGGATCTCATTTATGTAATAATCTACAGGGGCTTAGAAGCTTTAGAAGAGTTGGAAAGGCAGAGATATGTTTGCAGTCAGCTACTGGACAAAACATCTCTACAACAGTTGTGGGGACTTACTATTTGCCTCTTCCTAGTGGATTAGTACTGGAATTAAATAATTGTTATTATGTTCCAGCTTTGTCCAAGAGTATTATTTCTTTCAGTTGTTTAATGAACGATTATGATATTTCTTTAAAGGACAAATGTTGTTACATTTTTAAGAACAATATATTTTATGCAAAAGCTATCATTGAGAATGGTATATTTGTTCTTGATTTAATTAAAGAAGTACATAATGTGGATACCAAGAGAATGAAACATGATAATCTAAATACCTCATACTTATGGCATTGTCGTTTAGGCCACATAAATGAAAAACGCATGACCAAATTGCACAAGTTAGGTGATTTGGGATCATTTGATTATGAATCATTTGATACATGCGAATCTTATTTATTAGGAAAAATGACAAAAGCTCCCTTTATTGGTAAAGGAGAACGAGCTAAAATGGTTTTGGACTTAATACATTCGGATGTATGTGGTCAAATGACTACACATGCTAGAGGAGGTTACTCCTACTTCATTACTTTCATAGATGATTATTCCAGGTTTGGATACATCTATCTAATGAAATATAAGTCTGAAGTATTTGAAAAGTTCAAATAATTCAGAAATGAAGTAGAGAAACAACTTGGCAAAAGTATTAAAACACTTAGATCAGATCGAGGTGGAGAATACTTAAGTCAAGAGTTTCAGGATTATCTTAGAGATAATGGGATTTTATCTCAATGGACTCCTCCATATACACCACAACACAATGGTGTATCCGAAAGGAGGAATCGAACACTATTAGATATGGTTCGATCAATGATGAGCCGAGCGGACTTGCCTAAGTCCTTTTGGGGGTATGCACTAGAAACTGCTGTTTATGTGTTAAATAGAGTTCCTAGTAAATCGGTTGATGTTACTCCATATGAGATGTGGAATAACAAGAAACCCACGCTTTCTCATATGAAAGTATAGGGTTGTCCTGCTTATGTGAAAAGGACAATGTCAGACAAACTGGATGTTAAGTCTGACAAATGTTTATTTGTGGGATATCCAAAAGAAACGTTTGGATATTATTTCTATCATCCCTTAGAACAAAAGGTGTTTGTTTCAAGGCATGTTGTCTTCTTAGAAAGAGAATTTCTCCTACGAGAGGACAGTGGGAGTAAAATTGAGCTTGGTGAAGTTCAAGACCCACAAATAGAAGATGATCAATCGATTGAACCTGAAACTGAATTTCATAATGATGAAATCACAGTTGAACCTGATTATACACAAAATCCTAGAAGATCTACTAGGATGCGTTCTATCCCTGTGAGATATGGATTTCACATTGATTCGGATAGAGGCATAACTGTAGTAGAGGACAATGAGCCTACAAGCTATCAAGAAGTTTTGAACAGTTCAGAACGTGATTTATGGCTTAAGGCTATGCAGTCCGAAATGGACTCCATGTATGAGAATAAAGTATGGACTTTAACTCAACCACCTGAAGGGATAAAACCCATAGGGTGCAAATGGGTTTTCAAAAAGAAGACTGACATGGAAGGTAATATAGTTACCTATAAAGCTCGCTTAGTAGCAAAAGGTTATCGTCAAAAAGAAGGTATTGACTATGACGAAACTTTTTCTCCTGTAGCGATGCTTAAGTCTATAAGAATACTTTTAGCCATTGTAGCTCATTATGATTATGAGATTTGGCAGATGGATATGAAGATAGCTTTCCTTAATGGAAATCTTACCGAGGATGTGTATATGACACAACCAGAAGGATTCACATCAGGAAATGGCAAAAAGGTATGCAAGCTTCAAAGATCCATTTATGGATTGAAGCAAGCCTCTAGGAGTTGGAACATACGATTCAATGAGACAATCAAAGAGTTTGGTTTCTCACAGAATGAAGATGAACCTTGTGTGTATAAAAGGGTCAGTGGGAGTGCAATTGTCTTCCTAGTTCTATATGTAGATGACATATTGATCATGGGAAATGACATTTCTCTTCTCCAATCTGTTAAAATATGGTTATCCAAGCAATTCTCCATGAAAGACCTTGGAGAAGCATCCTATATTCTGGGAATAAGGATCTATAGAGATAGATCCAATAGGTTGCTAGGTCTTTCTCAAAGTACATATATAGATAAAGTATTGAAGAGGTTCAATATGGATCTCTCTAAGAAAGGTTTTATACCCATGGTGCATGGGAAACACCATTCTAAGTCTATGTGTCCACATACACTAGAGGATAGAGAGAGCATAAGTAGAATACCATATTCATATGCAATTGGTTCTATAATGCATACTATGCTATGTACACGTCCAAATGTATCTTTTTCTTTGAGTGTCATAAGCAAATTCCAATCTAATTTTGGAGAGGAATACTGAGCAGCTATAAAGAATATTCTTAAGTACTTGAGAAGGACTAAGGATTTATTCTTGGTATATGGAGAGGGCAGTTTGGAAGTAAACGGGTATACAGATGCCAGCTTCCAATCTGACAAAGATGATTGTAAATCACAATCTGGTTATGTGTTCATAATGGGAGGAGGAGCAGTTAGTTGGAAAAGTTCCAAACAAGAAACAACTGCTGATTCCACGACAGAAGCTGAGTACATTGCTGCTTCAGAAGCAGCCAAAGAAGCAGTCTGGATCAAAAAGTTCATAACCGAACTAGGAGTGGTGCCTAGCATTGTTGATCCGATTCCTTTATATTGTGACAACAATGGAGCCATTGCGCAAGCAAAGGAACCACGATCTCATCAGCGATCCAAGCATGTTCTCAGACGCTACCATCTCATAAGGGAAATAGTAGCTAGAAATGATGTGAAAATAGAAAGGGTTCCCACAGATGACAATGTGGCGGATCCCCTCACTAAAGCACTTTCCCAGATAAAGCATGATCACCATATAAATAGCATGGGTCTGAGACATATGAGTGATTGGCTCTAGTGCAAGTGGGAGATTGTTAGAGAGTATGCCCTAGAGCCCATGTAATAGGGATGTTTTTCATATGTATGAAATTTATATTCTTAATAAAAGGCATCATTCATTTATTAATGCTGTGTTTGAATACATGAGTTTGTAAATCTTAAATTAATAAATGAAGTCCTAGATATTATAAACACAGTGCAAAGGCAATCATGAAAGTGTTCATGATGTGAGATGTCTATCGCATGCAAATGTGTTAATATCTAAATATCCCTAGTCATAGAATTAACAAGATAGGACATTGTTAATTCGGACAGACTAGCACATGTTATGCTTCTTGAATGGTTCAAGCAATAGTTCTCATAATTGTGATTATGGATGATAATCAATGCTAACATGTGGATGCTTGTTAGAGGAACAAGTTCATTGGAGACCTGCAAAGAGAATCCTCATATGGATATTAAATCTATGTCAGTGAGGAATCTCTTCATAGCGGTTGTGCAAGTATCCTTAGACTTGAGATCACCAAAGTTATCTTAAGTAGCAAGTGGTATACTTTGACTCCATAACTGATTACTTCCAACTGGGAGTGAACATAGTTAGGAGATTGGGTATATCATGACCTACTTGAAGATAGTTGAGTGATTGACAAAGGATTCACCATCCCAGATTTAACAAGGGAAGTTATCTCACATGATTCTATAATTACCTTGTTCAGTGAATCTCTGGCCAGAGTAATATGCCGAGATGGATGGAGATCCATGAAGGGCATTTTAGGAACAATGGTTAAATTAATAGAACATACATAATTAGATTTATATGAGTTGATAGAAATCCATACTCAGAATCTAATTGAGATAAGAGTGGTGAAAGGAGTAATTACACGGTAACTGTTTCTATGGAAGGGTACAGTCAAACCACATGACTTTCCTGACATTTGGGTAGTCATGATGCCTAGCTAGAGGCCAATCATGACTTGTATAATGATGTATCAAAATATCAATAGAGATTGATAAAATGATTTAAAGGAGTTTAAATCATGTGAGTTTTGAATAGAACTCACAATTACATATTATACTGCCAACATGGACAGGAACCCAATAGGTCACACACATATAGAGAAAAGGGTAAAATGGTAAAATGACAAGGATAATAATATTTGATATTATTATAAAGGTAGAGAGGAGAATATGATAATAATTAATTAAAGAGTTTAATTAATTATGATCAAATAAAATTGTCCGCGAAACTTTTGAGAAATGTTCTGTAAATTGGACCTAAATGAAATAATGTATTTCATGATTAATTATTATTATCTTATAAGTGTTATAAGACTACTATAAGTGTTATAGGACTGATATAATAATTAATAGGACCATTGGAGATATTATAGAGGGCCAAAGGAATGAAGAAGTTGGAGGAAGCCCTCCAGAAGAGGGCTACACGCCAACTCAATACAGAAGGGCTTAGAGGGCTTTTTCTTGGACCAAATTAATTTATATATGTTACATAAGTGTTATGGAACTCACATATTTAATTTGGTTGGATTTGGAATCCATTTGGATATTTAAATCCAATTAGATGCACAAAGGGCCTAGTTTGTGGATTTTGTGCATGGTCTTTTATGAAAAGATTTAATTTGGATTTAATTAAGCCCAAATGATTATAATTAATTCCAGAAGCCCAATTAATAATTCTCCAGCAATTTTAAAGAGCCCAATCTCATTAAGGAATTGGAATTTTAACCTAACTATAAAAGGCCAACTAATGAGAATTAGGGTTAAGTGATTAAAACAAAAGGAAAGTCTTTTTCTCTTAATTCTCTCTCCACTTTTGCGCCACTTCCCAAGCTAGCTCTTGGGAATTTCGGCCAGCCCTAGTTGAACACCAATTTGTTGGTTTAATTTACCCCTCTCTAGTGTGGATTACTCATTGGAGGTGTTCGATTTTGGACACTGTGGTTTGTGACAACCCGGTGCGAAGTAAAATCAACTGTTCAACAAAAATCAAAGGTGATTTTTCTTATTCTCATATAGTTATATAGTGTATTCATGGCAAGATCAGATCATATGGTTAAAAATTTTAAAATTCCGCTCATGTATATGATGCATGTAACCATAAAAATCCAACAATACAAGGGCTGGCCAAAATCCCTTGATGCTAGCAAGGGGGGTGGTGGTGGCTCGGGTTGAGAGAGTGAGAGAATTTTTTTTCTCTTAATTGTTCACTTTACCCTAAAATCCCTATCACTTTGATTTTTATAGTTAGGTTAAAAATCTAACTTTATAATGGGATTGGGCTCTTTAAAATTTCTAGAGAAATATTAAATGGGATTCTAGAATTATTAATAATTTATTTGGGCTTAATTAAATCCAATTTAAATCCTTTAATAAAAGACTATGCATTAAACCCACAAACTGGGCCCTTCATGCATACACTTGGATTTAATCACCCAAATGAATTCCAAATCCATCCAAATTAAATATATAGGCTCTATAATACTTATGAAATATATTTAATTTATTTTGGTCCATGAATTAGGCCTCCAAGGCCTTCTACCATAAAGTTGCGTGAAACCCTTCCTCTAGAGGGTTTCTGTGCCAGAATAATTTATTTGGCCCTCTTTTAATTTCTCCAATAGATCTATTAATTATTATATCAGCCCAATAACACTTATAATCTAATAATAATTAATTATGAAATACAATATTTCAATTAGGTTCATTTTATGGAACATTTCTAAAAAGTTCTACGAACAATTTTACTTGATCATAATTAATTAAACTCTTAAAATAATTATTCTCTTATTCACTTCTTTATTCCCATATTAATATCAAATATTATTATCCTTGTCATTTTACTATTTTATCCTTTTCTCTATATGTGTGTGACCTATTGGGTTCCCATCCATATTGGCAGTATAATATGTAATTGTGAGTTCTATTCAAAACTCATATGATTTAAACTTCTTTAAATAATTTTATCAATCCCTATTGATATTTATTATACACTATTATACAAGTCATGCTTGGCCTTTAGCTAGGCATCATGACTACGTAAATGTCAGGAAAGTCAAGTGGTTTGACTATACCTTTCCATAGAAATAGTTACCGTGCAATTACTCCTTTCACCACTCTTATCTCAATTAGATTCTGAGTATGGATTTCTGTCAACTCATATAAATCTAATTATGTATGTTTTATTAATTTAACCACTTTTCCTAAAATACCCTTTATGAATCCCTATCCATCTCGGCATATTACTCTGGATAGAGATTTTCTGAACAAGGCAATTATAGAATCATACGAGATAACTTCCCTTAATAAATCTAGGATGGTGAATCCTTTACCAATCACTCAACTAACTTCAAGTAGGTCATGATATACCCAACCTCCTAACAATGTTCACCCTCAATTGGAAGTAATCAGTTATGGAGTTAAAGTATACCACTTACTACTTAAGATAACTTTGGTGATCTCAAGTCTAAGGATACTTGCACAACCGCTATGAAGAGATTCCTCACTAACATAGATTTAATATCCATGTAAGGATTCTTTTTGCAGGTCTCCAATGAACTTGTTGTTCTAACAAGCATCCACATGTTAGCTTTGATTATCTTCCATAATCACAATTATGAGAACCACTACTTGAACCATTCAAGAAGCATAACATGTGCTAGTCTATCTGAATTAACAATGTCCTATCTTGTTAATTCTATGACTAGGGATATTTAGATATTAAAACATTTTCATGCAACCAACATCTCACATCATGAACACTTTCATGATTGCCTTTGCACTGTGTTTATAATATCTAGGACTTCATTTATTAATTTTAGATTTACAAACTCATGTATTTAAACATAGCATTAATAAATGAATGATGCCTTTTATTAAGAATATGAATTGAATTCATACATATGAAATACATCCTTATTACATGGGTTCTAGGGCATACTCTTTAACAATCTCCCACTTGCACAAGAGCCAATCACTCATATGTCTTAGACCCATGCTATTTATATGGTGATTGTGCTTTATCTAGAACAGTGCTTTAGTGAGAGGATCCACCACATTATCATCTGTGGGGACCCTTTCTATTTTCACATCATTTTTAGCTACTATTTCCCTTATGAGATGGTAGCATTTGAGAACATGCTTGGATCGCTAATGAGACAACGGTTCCTCTTGCACAATGGCTCAATTGTTGTCACAATATAAAGGAATTGGATCAACAATGCTAGATATCACTCCTAGTTTAAATATGAACTTTTTGATCCAGACTGCTTCTTTGGCTACTTTCGAAAAATTAATGTACTCAACTTCTATCGTGGAATCAGTAATTGTTTCTTGTTTGGAACTCTTCCAACTAACTGCCCCTTCTCTCATTATGAACACAAAATCAAACTATGATTTACAATCATCTTTGTCAGATTGGAAGCTGGCATCTGTATACCTATTTACTTCCAAACTACCCTCCCTATATACCAAGAATATATCCTTAGTCCTTCTCAAGTACTTAAGGATATTCTTGACAGCTGCCCAGTGTTCCTCTCCAAAATTGGATTGGAATATGCTTGTGACACTCAAAGCAAATGCTACATCTGGACGTGTATATAACATAGCATACATGGTAGAACCAGTTACAGATGTATATGGTATTCTATTCATGCTCTCTCTATCATCTAGTATTTGCAGACACATAGACTTAGAAAGGTGTTTCCCATGCACCATGGGTATAAACCCTTTCTTAGAGAGATCCATATTGAACCTCTTCAATAATTTATCTATATATGTACTTTGAGAAAAATCTAGCAACCTATTGGATCTATCACTATAGATCCTTATTCCCAAAATATAAGATGCTTCTCCAAGGTCTTTCATGGAGAATTGCTTGGATAACCTTATTGTAACAGATTGGAGAAGAGAAATGTTGTTTCCCATGATTAATATGTCATCCACATATAGAACTAGGAAGACAATTGCACTCCCACTTAACCTTTTATATACACAAGGTTCATATTCATTCTGTGAGAAACCAAACTCTTTGATTGCCTCATTAAATCATATGTTCCAACTCCTAGAGGCTTGCTTCAATCCATAAATGGATCTTCGAAGCTTACATACCTTTTCTCCATTTCCTGATGTGAACCCTTCTAGTTGTGTCATATACACATCCTCAGTTAGATTTCCATTTAGGAAAGCTGTCTTCACATCCATTTGCCAAATCTCATAATTATAATGAGCTGCAATGGCTAAAAGTATTTTTATAGACTTAAGCATCATTACAGGAGAAAAGGTTTCATCATAGTCAATACCTTCTTTTTTATGATAGCCTTTTGCTACTAAGCGAGCTTTATAGGTAACTATATTACTTTCCATGTCGGTCTTTTTTTTGAAGACCCATTTGCACCCTATGGGTTTTATCCCTTCAGGTGGTTGAGTTAAAGTCCATACTTCATTCTTATACATGAAGTCCATTTCAGACTGCATAGCCTTAAACCATAAATCACGTTCTGAACTGTTCAAAACTTCTTGATATCTTGTAGGCTCATTATCCTCTACTATAGTTATGCCTCTATATGAATCAATGTCAAATCCATATCTCATAGGGATATAATGAATTCTAGTAGATCTTCTAGGATTTTATGTATAATTATGTTCAACTGTAATCTCATCATTATGAAATTCAGTCTCGGGTTCAATTGGTTGTTCTACTTTTATTTGTGGGTTTTGAACTTCACCAATTTCAATTTTACTTCCACTGTTCTCTTATAGGAGAAATTTTCTTTCCAAGAAGACAACATGCCTTGAAAAAAATACCTTTTTTCTAAGGGATGGTAGAAATAATATCAAAATGTTTCTTTTAGATATTCCATAAATAAACATTTGTCTAACACTGTCCTCTTTATATAAGCAGGACAACCCTATACTTTCAAATGAGAAAGTGTGGGTTTCTTGTTATTTCACATCTCATATGGAGTAACATCAACTGATTTACTAGGAACTCTATTTAACATATAAACATCAGTTTCTAGTGCATATCCCCAAAAGGACTTAGGCAAGTCTGCTTGGCTCATCATGGATCGAACCATATCTAATAGTGTTTGATTTCTCCTCTCAGATACACCATTGTGTTGTGCTGTATATAGTGGAGTCCATTGAGATAAAATCCCATTATCTTTCAGATAATCTTGAAATTCTTGGCTTAAGTATTCTCCACCTCGATCTGATCTAATTGTTTTAATACTCTTGTCAAGTTGCTTCTCTACTTCAATTTATGAATTCTTTGAACTTTTCAAATGCTTCTAATTTATATTTCATTAGATAGATATATCCAAATTTGGAGTAATCATCTATGAAAGTAATAAAGTAGGAGTAACCTCCTCTGGCACATGTAGTCATTAGACGACATACATTTGAATGTATTAAGTCCAAAACCATTTTAGCTCATTCTCCTTTACCAATAAAGGGAGCTTTTGTCATTTTCCCCAATAAAACAAGAATCACATGTATCAAATGATTCATAATCAAATAATCCCAACAACAATGTGTAATTTGGTCATGTGTTTCTCATTTATATAGCCTAAACAACAATGCCATAAATATGAGGTATTTATATTATCTCATTTCATTCTCTTGGTATCCATATTATGAACTTCTTTAATTAAATTAAGAACAAATATACCATTCTCAATGATAGCTTTAGCATAAAACATATTGTTCTTAAAAATGTAACAACATTTGTCTTTTAAAGAAATGTCATAATCGCTCAATGAACAACTGAAAGAAATAATACTTTTGGATAATGCTAGAATATAATAACAATTATTTAACTCCAGTATTAATCCACTTGGAAGAGGCAAATGGTAAGTCCCCACAAATGTTGTAGAGATGTTTTGTCCAGTAACTGACTATAGACATATTTATGCCTTTCCAACTCTTCTAATGCTTTTAAGCCCCTGTAGATCATTACACAAATGATATCCACATCCGGTATCTAATACCTAAGATTGTTTTGAAGCAATAAAATAAGTATTAATTTCAATCATATGAATACCTGAAGTAGAAGCATCAGCTTGCTTCTTCTCCTTGAGAGAATCTAAATAGGCATTGCAGTTACGCTTCCAATAACCATCTTTTCCACAATGAAAGCAAGTTCCTTTGGGATTCTCTTTCTTGGCAACCTTATTCATGGAAACCCTACCATTCTTTGGCTGTGCCTTGGTTATCTTCTTCATCTTCTGCTTTTTTCCTTTAGCAAAAGTGACAACCATGACACTTTTTGAATCCTTCTTGAAGGATCCATCAGCTATTTTGAGCATGTTGATTAACTCAGAAATGGTTACTTAGATCTTGTTCATGTTGAAGTTAAGCACGAAAGGTGCAAAACTTGGAGCCAACAAGTACAAGATTAAATCTATGTATAGATCATTATTCATTACATAGCCAAGTCTACTCAAATGCTCAATATATCCACACATCTTCAATGCATGAGCACCAACCGAAGTGCCTTCCACCATTTTGCAGAAATCTCATATTGCTCAGTTCTAGCCTAAGAAGAATAAAGCTCCTCTAGATGCAAAATGATGGTTCTAGTATCCATCATCTTATGTTGCTTCTGAAGCTTTGAGGACATAACACCCAGCATCAGACATGCTGCTGCTTCACTATCCTCCATGTATTTTCGATAAGTGCCTTTGATCTCATCAATGACATCATCTGATGAAAGTGGTGGTGGATCTTTATCCAAGACATAATGGATCTTTTCAGCTTTGAGAACAATTCTCACTTACCTTATCCAGTAAGAATAGTTGCTGCTAACCGGCTTGTTATTCAGGATTGATCATATATTAATGTTTGATGTGCTCATGATGATGACCTAGATGTTAAAAAGAAAACATATGAGAGAACAAAAAGTCGTCACCAAATTTTAGCGACAACTTAGCTATGACAATCATTTTGAAACAAAAGTCATTTTAGCAGAATTTAGTGAGAACAAAAAGTCGTCACCAAATTTTAGTGAGGATTAAATGTTATTGCTAAATATTCATCACCATATTGCTACAACAATGTTCTCGCTAAATTTTGTGATGAAAATATTTTCATCGTGATATTGCTACGACAATGTTATGACATTGTTTGCATAAAATTTTGTGACGACAGCACAATTGTTGCAATATCACTACGACAATGTTATCGTTAAATTTTGCAATGACAGTACAATCATCGCCATATTGCTACAACAATGTTATCGCAAAATTTTGCAACAACAATATATTCATCACCATAAAATACATTTTCCCTTATTTAGCGACAACTATTTTGTCGCTAATGTGATTTCAACGACAAATACCTGTCACTAATATGCTCTCGCAAAGTTAGCTAAAATTATGTTTTAGCTAAATTGTAGCCAAATAGCTACTGTTCAGACATACTAATCCCTCGTTAAATTAAAATTATTTTTCAATTTATTAAATTAATATCAAGATCTAATCATTTAAATAATAAACTAAAAATGATAAATTTATATTTATAAATTTCTCAACATTTAATATAATAATATATATATTCATGAAAAGATTGTTATTTACAAATGGATATCATTGTTAGTTATATATTTAAAATAATACATGCTCATAAAACAATAACAAATCACCCAAAATATCCAACAATATACTTATAACTATAATGTGAATAAATGCATTTGTTCCTAAATTTGCTACTGGAAAAGTTATTGCTACATTTCCATCTACTACTGGATCTGTCCAATCCAAGTAGCATAATAATACCATTGCCTTAATAGCTGCAGATTTTCCCTGCAGACCACAAAGGAAATTTCCAAAATATAACACTTCTACTCTCAAGAAATGAGGCAAAAAATAGGATAAAAAATGTCTACATTATCTCCATTTAGCCTACATAGGAGTAGGCAAGGAGAAGTTACAACTTACAACCTAATGGTAACAAATTAATTTATTTTTCAGTTAAGAAGAAAGATGTATTCTTTATATAACTTTTTTTGTAAAACCAATAGCTCCCACAACAACAAAACATTAAAATTCCTAATATCAAGATACAATAATTCTAATCATACTCCTTTATTAGATGTTTGTATATATAATCATTCAGTTGATTCATTCACAAAAAAACACATAATTTCCACTTAAAATGCTAGTGCAAAACATAATTAACTCATAAAGCTAATATCAGCAATATGCATGAGATTTCAAAAAGAGCAAAACCTAATCAAGCAAGTCTTAGGAAAAGGGAATCAGAGATATTTAAGCTATACATGCACCTTCAAATAATATACAACAAGTTACCTCTTAATCTTTATATTCCCATTCTGGAGATCATATATTATTGAATGGTGGAGATACTCTTTCTGCACAATAGAATAACATGTCAAATCTATCAAAGAGTCATCCTCACTAATGAAAATAAAGAAGAAAGAAGTTAAACAGATAATGCCAAAATAAGGTATAGTAAATAGTGTCTTTCCCACTGTTATTGTTGCCTTTATTGCATTCTTATAAATAAGCATTCAAGGTGCAGAAATAATCAACTATAGTAAGTGCAAAGGTTTAATTTCCACAATGCAATTAAGGAGAAAAACTAGCTAATATTTTACACTAGCTAAAGTTATTTCTAAAGATTTATGCTACCCCTTATGATGACAAATAATATAGAAGAACCACTA
Source organism: Excoecaria agallocha (assembly GCA_037975025.1). Lineage (NCBI taxonomy): Eukaryota > Viridiplantae > Streptophyta > Magnoliopsida > Malpighiales > Euphorbiaceae > Excoecaria > Excoecaria agallocha. The sequence goes on along the minus strand of CM075807.1, from coordinate 26,542,102 downwards.
TATGTGTTATCCTACAAGAGAAAGATAACTTGAGAAATTTAAAACAAAATCCAAACTTACCTACTCAGAAAGTAAGTGTGTCGAGATAGAATTTAATAAGTAAGAACTTAATTTGTAATCTTGTTGCATGGCTTACAAATAAAGTGAAATGGTATAAATTAAAAATATACTTTCTCATATAGGGAAAAAAAGTACTTGACCATGCAAAGTAGATATCTTTTTCACAAACCTGAAACAAATAAAATTGCACTCTCCCATCTAATGTAACTTCTTTACTTTCCCTAGGTGTATATTGTCTGAAACACCAAAAAGAATAAAATGGATAATTGGTCAATTTAAATCGAATATGTTGGCATTGGAAATAAGTCTAAGGCAAAAATCATGTATAAAAATAATATATATATATATATATATATTTGATTAATATAAACACTATCATCAACCATACATACGATTGAAATAAAGTGGGGGCTAATATAAGGACCCAATAGTGGCCCTAACCGAATTATAGTAAAGTGACGAGAACTATGGTTAATTAATGAAAATATTAAATTATTTTACATTGTTAAGGTTATGTCCCATTAGGGGTATTTTAGTAATTTCAGTATGAATGTAAATTTTGTATGGTTAAAATTAAGATAAAGAGGATATAGTTAAAGTAAATTAGAAGTTTGGGGTGTTAAATGTTAAGAAAAATAAGTTGATGGGGTTAAGTTGTATAAGGGCAATTTTGGAAATTCACACAATGAGATATTTACTCCACTAACTCCCTCAATAGCTTCTAGAAGAAGGAAAACAAGGGTTTTGGGAGGGAATGATTGGCATTTTTAGGGATAGCTCTCTCCTCTCTCTCTGCTGGTTACGGGTTGGAGAATGGAGCTAGGGTTTGTGAGTGAAGATTAAAGGTAATGTCTTCAATTGAAGATCTCTTCTTCCTCTTCTCTTTTTCATTTATGATTTTTGGTTATGAGGGATTACAAGATCTTATTGTTATCCCTATGTGTAAGGAGAAAGGAGAGAAGCAGTTAGATCAAAGATAGGAGAAGGAAAAAAGAGCTAGATCAATGGACTTCTTAAGGAAATAAAGCTGGTATTTGAGGTACGAGAACTTTATGTAGATGGTTACTTGATGATTTTATTCCTATGTTTTTGTATGTGTTCCCTTAGTAGAAGTTAAGGGTTAAATTATAGAGATTTAGATGAATTTACAATGAATTAAAACTAAATGCTTAAGATGGGATCTGGAATTTGAGTTTCAAGCTGAAAAATTTGGGTTTTATTGATGGCTGTTGAAGTCCCTTGCATGGCCACGTGACTTGTTCCTCTACTCCTTGTATGGCCATGCATACCCATGCTTTCTTGCTTCTTCAGTGTGTGGCTGTACCTCCTCTTTGTTTCTTCCATGCATGGCTGTGTGCCTCCTTTTGGTTGTCCATGCGTGGCCACATGATTTTTCTTTGGATTTCTATGTGTGGCAGTGTGTTCCCTTTGGATCTCCATGCATGGCCACATAATGGCTTGGGTCTTTCCCTGCGTGGCCGTGCACTGCCTTTGCCTTTCTCTTTGCATGGCCACGTGAATGGCTTACTTCTCCTTCTGCTTGGCCATGCGTTTGGCCTTTGTTCTCCTTGAGTGGCCATGTATGCCTACTCCTCCTCATTTGGCACGGCCACTCATATGTTTTCTTTTAATGGTTCTATTACATACTCTAAGCTATAAATTCTTTATGAATCATGAATCCTGTATTATAAAATATAATTAGAGAGAATTAAATGGACCATAAGTAATGTACATGATGTTTATGTTAATTAAAGTGGTGGTTAATAAGACATAAGATTTCTAAATGAAATAATTGAACTGGGAAGTCTTACCAAGACATTATAAATGACATAGGTAAACATTTATCTCACATTGAATACTTTCACTACTTGTGAGACATATAATGCATGTATATAATGTATTGAATAAAATGAATGTGCGATGACTAAATTGAGTATAATGACGCAAAGAGAAATGGTATTGAGGAACCACTAAGGTACATTCTTCTTTATTGAATATGTTTTACGTGTGGAGTCATGTGCTCATGGTTTATATGATTATATGTATTGTTTCATTCTCATGAACTATCATCGGGTATTACCAAAGTCAACCTTGAAATTCAAATCATGTTGTTACTTCATGATCTTACATTAAATGATGTGTATTGCATTAGGTTCTTAAAACATTATTTTGAGCTAGTATTGCATAATACTTAGTTACCATTACGCTAAAGCATTCTAGTGTAAGTTATAAGTTATCCAATGGCTATGCAAGTATATAAACAGGTGATATGCATTCTTGAATATTAGGGCTTTAAGCCAGTATTGCTATGTAAATGAATGATATGTGTTCATTGTAGAAAATGGTTTAAGAAAATGTTATATTAAATAAGGAAGAATATGATGAATTCAATATGTTCTTAAACTGATAAAGCTTGCGGGTCTTAGTTCAGTTGTGGATTAGATAGGCATGCCTAGAAGGATTTAGCAGCTGCCATAGTTGACCCCGTTTGGGTCTTGTTCCTTATGGAACCATCATTTGGCCCATTTGGGTCTATTGTTTGTTCCTTGCTGGAACTATTGTTGACCCCGTTTGGGTCCATTGCTTTGTTCCTTTATGGAACCATAGTTCGGCCCTTTGGGTCCATCGTTTGATACCTGAAGTATCCATTGTTCTCGTTATCCACCCTTTGAACTAGTATTTAGGCAGGCTATTAAAGTTAAAAGATTCAGCCATGTATTTGATGGGGATTTATTTGAACCCTTAGTCTCACTAGACTGCATATAGGATGAGTAGGGTATCATTCCAAAGGGAACGAGGTAAATTTTATATCGAAACCTCAAAGGATAGATGGATAGGTAATGAATAAAATGAAGATTATGTATTTAATTAAATATCTAAACTACTTTGCATATATTAAAACAAATTGGATTAAAGATAACATAAATGATGGTATAAAGATATATTATAAATAAGAAAAGCAATTCATTTAAGAACAAGATCAAGTAATTGTATGGATTAAGTGACTGGAGAATTTAGCCAAGATTATTGAAAGCAACTCTCGTTGTCAGTAAAGATGCTTTCATTTAGAGTCTATAAGCACTCTCGTGTCATTATAGAGATAAACAAAAATTATGAAGCTTTGTGCCAATTCTTTAACCCTTCAAAGTGAATTCTTTATCTCTAAGTGAATTCAATGCTTCAAGTACATTCATTTGTTTTTCCATCAAATAATTCCAACTCTCATTGCGAATAAAATGACTAACATGCCAAATATGGTGGCCAATCATGCATAGCAAATCAAAGCACACATGGATGTAAATCATACTTCATTCATAATAATAATAATAAACATGTCTTAAACAAATACTAGTGCATAGTTCTAATATACAAAGGAAACTAGCCAAATACATATTTAAATTTAAGGTAAACAAGAGAAAGAAACTTATCTCTTGTTCCTTTAGCTTTTTCCCTTTGTCATCATCTAATAAAAACTAAGTAAAAATGTTTATCCAAAATAAACTGTATTTCTAAAAACTAAACATTGATTGATCTCTCCCTCTTCTTCAGTTAATGCCATCCATATTAATAGAGGGAAAACTCTATAAACATGTCTCTTCATAATGGTTGTCAATGTGAAAAGTTGCCATGGAGGGTCATGATGCTTGGCTGAAAAATCATGTGCAGAAAGATGGCATCGTTTGCGAACAGGCGTAATGTTCGACTTGTGAACATCTTCACGAGTCATGAACTCCATCAAACTGTCCTCACTCGTGAACTACTCCCAACTTGTGAACTTCATACCGACTCATGAACTTCCTACTGAGTCGTGAACCAGGCATCTCTGTGTCACTCGTGAAATGCTTCACGTCTCATGGCATTTCTATCCAAGTCGTGAGCCACTTCACGACTCGTGAGCGTCATCTATAAATCTTCATCACTTTATTTCACATTTGTACCAACTTTAACCTAAAAAAACAAATAAACACATAAACTAAATATAAACATATAAAATACACATAATATTACATACTTAGCTACTTAAACATAAGAAAATACATACTAAAAGTAGACATTTTACATGGCATCAAATTCCCCTACACTTAAACCTTGCTTGTCCTTAAGCAAGAGAAGAATGAGAAAATTTAATGCCAAGTTAAACTAAGTAAGTTATACTATAAAGCATTGCTCAATATTCACTTTAAACAAGATTGAAATGAAGTCAAATACCTTAAATACTCAAAATTTTAGTAAATCAAGTCCTAAGATAGGTATTATAAGTTGCCAAGTCACCTAAGTTTACTAAATCCAACATCAAGAATATAAAGTCTCAAAACTAACCATGCTCGAGAGAGAATATTGATCATAAAACTTAAGATTCTAAGACTATAGTCGACTTTTAGGACAATTTGCAAGCACTCATACCCTTAAACCAATGTCATGGCATTTTTAGACTGCATTTGTTTTCTATTTTTCTTCTTTGTTTTTTTTTTATCATATCATATCATGGGTATACTTTTAAACTTTATCCCATGAATTGAGCATAGCAAGCAAATGTAGTATTGGGTGTGTTTTACTCTCCATCCCATACTTTATTGGACTTTTAAATATACATCTTGCTTTATTTTATTTTTTATTTTTTGTTTTTTTTATTTCCACTAGTCCTCATCCATTATTGAAAAGTAGAGGTAAGTATTATGGCTATAATTTCCATGAGGCAACAAAATCCTAAAATCTTAAGCTAAATGATAAAACTCTAACCTTAAAGCATAGTTAGTAAAGAGACTAAATAACCTAAAATGTTGAAAGAAGTAAAAAGAGATAACTTGAAAACACAAAACACATGCCAAAAGCCTTGAAAAACTAATCAAATGAGTATAAAAGGCAAATGACTTAACATAACTGTAAGGACCCAATCATGGCCTTAACCAGATTACAGTAAAGTGACGAGAATTATGGTTAATTAGGGCCAATATTGAATTATTTTGCACTGTTAAGGTTGAATCCCATTAGGGGTATTTTGGTAATTTTAGAATGAATGTAAATTTATGTATGGTTAAAATTAAGAGTAAAGAGGGATATAGTTTAAGTAAATTAGAAGTAGGACTGTTAAATGTTGTTAAATATAAGTTTTTTAGGGTTAAGATGTATAAGGGCAATTTTGGAAATTGGATTTTGGGATATTTATCCCACTAGCTAATTAGGAACTTCCTGGGCGAAGTCACCAAAAGGGAGGAGAGAATGAGGGGATTGGCATTCTTGGAGAGGGATAGCTCTCTCTATCTCTCTGCTGGTTATGGTATGGAGCTAGGGTTGGTGTGGAAGATTAAAGGTAATGTCTTCAATTAAAGATCTCTTCTTTCTCTTCTTTTGTTCATTTATGATTTCTGGTTATTAGGGATTACAAGATCCTGTTATTGTCTCTGTGTGTAAGGAAAAAGGAGAGAATAAGATAAGTCAAAGATAGAAAAAAGAAGAAAGAGCTAGATTAGTGGACTTCTTAAGGAAATGAAGCTGATATTGAGGTATGAAAACCCTAGATCCATGGGTATATGATGATTTTTTTCTATGTTCTTGTATGTGTTCCCTTAGATTAATTGAAGGTTAAGTTTTTAATGTTTAGATGATCCAAGAATAAGTTAATCCAAGTACTTGAGATGAGTTTTGGGATTTAAAATCATTAGAGATAGAAATCAGGATTTTTAATCGAGACTGTCGTAGTCCCTGCGTGGCCATGTGATTTTTCTTTGGATTCCCAAGCGTGGCCACGTGATTATTTTCTCTGGTTCCCAGGCATGGCCACGTGATTGTTTTCTTTGGTTCCCAGGCATGGCCACGTAAGTGTTTTCTTTGGTTCTCAGGCGTGGCTACATGAGTGTTTTCTTTGGTTCCCAGGTGTGGCCGTGTGTCTCCTTGGTGTTTCTTGTGTGGCCACGTGATTCTCTTTGGAATTCCAGGCATGGCCACGTGATTCTTTTTGGTTCTCCCTGTGTGGCCACGTGATAGCTTGCTTTTTCTCTTTGCGTGGTCACGTGAATGGTTGCCTTTCTCTTTGCATGGCCACATGTATGGCTTACTCCTCCCTCTGCTTGGCCATACATTTGGCCTTTGTTCTTCTTGAGTGGCCGTGTATGCCTCCTTCTTTGGCATGGCTACACACATGTTTTCTTTTAATGGTTCTATTATACACTCTAAGCTATAAATTCCTTAAGCATCATGAATCCCGTATTATAAAATATAATTGAAGAAAATTAAATGAATCGTAACCAATACATATGTTGATTATATTTATTATAATGAGGGCTGGGAAGCTATATGATTTGTAATGAAGCAATTGAATGGTAAGTCTTTCCAAGGCAATACGAAATAATATAGGTAGATGTTAATCTCATATGTGAACACTTTCACCAATATTTTGACACAAAATGCATGCATATATTACACGGGATATATTGAATATGCGATGATTAAATTGAGTATAATGAAGTAGGGGAATGGTTATGAAGAACCACATAGGTACATTCTTTTTAAATGAATATGTTTTAGGCGTTAGATCATACGTTCATGGTTTATGTCTATAAGCATGGTTTCAAGAACTATCACGATCTGTATAAGCGTAATTAATGTGACATTTAAAAATCATAATGCTACTTCATGATCTTATGTTCAATGATATGTATTGCATTGGGTTTTAAAACATTAATTTCGAGCTAGTATTGCATGATACTTTGTTGTTATTATGTTAAAGCATACTAATGCAAGATATAAGTTATCTGGTAGCTATGCAAGTATAAGCAGGTGATATGTATTCTTGAATATCATGGCTTTAAGCCAGTATCACTATGAAGTGAATATTACGTGTTCAATTATGGATAACGGCTTTAAGTAAATGTTATATTAAATAAGAAGAATTTGATGAATTAAAGATGTTCTGAAAGTGATAAGCGTGCGGGTCTTAGTTCAGTTGTGGATTAGATAGGCTTGCCTAGAGGGATTTAGAAGCTGCCATAGTTGACCCCATTTGGTTCTTGTTCCTTATGGAACCATCGTTCAGCCCCATTTGGGTCTATTGCTATGTTCTTTAATGGAACCATAGTTCGGCCCTTTGGATCCATCGTTTGATACCTTCGGTATCCATTGTTCCCATTATCCACCCTTTGAACTAGCACTTAGGTAGGCTATTAAAAGTTAAAAGAATCAACAATGTACTATTAAATAAAGATGCATGTACATATATATATATATATATATATATATATATATATATACAGCAATTGCTTCACCTATGTAATGTGAACATGATAAATGGCTTACTATATTGCTTGATTGAATTACTTTTTGGCTATAATGGTTTCGATGAAATGTAGTTCTCTATTCTGTATGGTATAATCAGTATTGTATGACATATATGAAGTAATGACTCTTAAAATATCTCATCTAGATGTTATATAGTAGATACAAACTCCTTTTGTGCTAAAATTGAAAACTTAAGACTTATAATACATAATCATTGTGATAAGAAGTATACGCTGGATGTTGTGCTACCAATTACAATGAGTTTTAGACTATTATAAGAACAACATTCATGTTTAAAAGATTGCAAATTCTTTTTTGTATAGAAAGGGTGAAATCATTTAATATTGTATGCATATATGCTTTCATTAACTTTAAATGGTGTATTGATTTTATGATATTCTATTGAGTTGTCCTTGGAATTAGTTTCCCCACTAAGCTTTATATCTTAGCATAGGTTTGTTATCCGTGTAGGTACTGGTTAAACTCTAGTAGATCGATAGCTTGTTGCTAGTCAGCCTTTGAAGAGAAGATCCGACTGAGTGTAGTTGCTTGAGGATTCCATTATATAGTTGGCATTATGTTAGGCCCTTTAATTATAAGTTGGTTTTAAGTTAATATGGCATGTAATAATTATGGCCTGTACTATTTATTATTATCCTTGCCTTATCTTGCTAGGTTATTATGATGATGATTGATGTTATGCATTGTTAGAGGATTAGGGTGTTACAATAACAACCTATATTATAATCAATTGAGAGCAATACTTATAAGAAAACTTACTAAAAATTTTAGTGTAAATAAAGAAAAAGATACACACCCAAACAAAAATAACAATGTGAAACAAAACATGCAACACACAACATATTTTATTCCCCCACAGTTAGAACACACATTGCCCTCAATGTGAAGAAACAAAACAAAAACAAAAACAAAAAGAAACAAACTAAAGAATAAAGGAAAGAAAACTCCCCTAAGATCATGGTGAAGGTAGAGGCGAAGATACCACATAACCCGATTGGGTAATGAAAGTATCCACCTTGTACTCAAGGCGTTGTTGATGTCGAACCAAATGGGAGGTAACTAGCTCCAATGATTTGAGTTGATTCTGAATGGTGGATTGATTTTGCAACAATTGGTTGAACATGGAATGAATGGAATGTGAAGAAGATCCAGCAATAGGTGGTGAATTAACAACCTCGTCTCTAAGGACATCATCCATAGGAACATCTCCTTGTCCCTGTTCCTCTTGCCTAGCCTCATCTGAAGTGCTTTCCTCAGCCGCTTCTTGTGGAGTAGAGCTTCCTGGAAGATCCTTCCAATAAAAACGTGAAAGCGGGGGAATAAATTGAAAAGAATTATTAACCACTTCACCCCGAACAAAAAGATGTTTAGAAAAATATAAACATGGAAGGACACTATCATATATATGCAAATCTACATCAAAACTCCTAGCAATAGTAGCTATGACATGTCCATGTGTGAGAGGAGAATTTGGATGACCAACACAATTCATTAATTGATTAAAAATCCAAAAGGACAAACAAATAGACTTGTGATTATGCACACACCTTATCAAAAATAACTCATGATGAGAGACTCGATTAAATACAGGCTTGTTAAAGACAACAGAAGCTAAAATCTTATGCAAAATCCAATATTTCAAATCTGTTATAAACATAGACTTAGCCTCCTGAGCCTTAAATGGTATGGTCAATCTAGTCAGAAAATTCCAAAAGACATTAGGGTTATACACCTTAGGAGGATCACAAAACCCGGTTTGCTTAAAGCCAAAAATGTGATGCATCATAAAATATGTGAGTGTATAATCAATACCATTCAAGTGAAAGTCCAATAGCCTAGAATTTTCAGTATTTTCCTTCAAATTGGTGTAAAATTCCAAGACCAAATCAGTATAAAATTGTTCATGCATATTAACAAAGAATAATAAGCCACATTGAGATAACATTTCATTCACATCATCAAGCAATCCTACTTGTTCAAGGAGAGAGTCTGGAAAATACTTACATTGAGAAATTGCCCTATCCTTAAGAGTAAGGAAACAATTACCTTCATGCACAGATGAAATGGGGAATGGTGCACCAAATTGAGTTTGTAAACTTTCTGGTTGTGCTTCATCTCCCCTTTTCTGGCTTATTGAAGAAGATGGGTTCTTTGTTCTCACCATTGAATGGAAAATAAGAGAAAGACAAAGAAAAGATATGTAGTAAAGAAGAAGATGATGAAGAGAAACCCACATACAGATGAGGAGTAGAGAAGAAGACCAAGTAAAAGAAGGGAAATGAAAGACAAAAATAATAGCAAATGAATGCACGCTAGAAGAAATAAAAGAAACAAAATAGAGAAGGAAAGGAAGAAGAAGACACTCACACGCAGTAATGAAATAGAAGATGAGTAGTAAAGAAGAAGAAGAAAAAATGAGGGACCAAGGCACGAGTGAAATGAAATATGTGAAAGAAAAGAAAAGAAAAGTAACTGCTATAGTTATACAGAAACGATGGAAAGAGTGAAATGGCAAGTTGGTTCACAAACCCTAGGTTTAAGTATAGCCATTCCCCCTCCTTAAAATTTAAACTAATTGATGGCAGTTAACAAGGATTGAAAGGCAGAAAGAATGATTAAGTACACTAATTAAAATAAATAAATAAAGAAAGAAATATAAATTAAAAAAAGAAAGAGTTAAAATGCACGACTCGGTAAATAGGGCAACAGTGAATCACGAGTTGAACGCAACTTCACTACTCGTGAAAAATAGAAGTTAGGCATATGTTCACATGTGCACAAGTCAGACAAAACTTCACAACTCATGAAAAATTGGATTATTCGACAGGTGTAAAAAGGTTTACTAGTCAAACCAATATTCAGGACTCGTGAAGAATTCCATTCTGTGTTACTCGTAAAACTCTTCAAATCGATAATTTTATACATGACTTGGTAACCTGTTCATGACTCGTGAAGCTTTTGCTTCTGGAGCACTCATGAACAGCTTCACGAGTCGAATAAGACACGTGAAAGCTTCCCTTTGCTGCAGCTTTTCTGCAAAATTGACCAGTCTTGATCCAAATGTTAGAAAGACAGAGGAAAAATAAGACAAGAAAATGAAAATGATAAAATACTTAAAATATAACCAAGAATAATCCAAAGAACAAATAAAATCTAAACTAAGAAAGCTAATCCTAAACAAAAAGATTATTGTACAAGAGATGAATTTAATAAATTAACTGTTAAAATCACAAATACTTTTAGTCTAAAATCATTACAAAAACTCAAATTACAAAGAATACAACAAACATAATATAAAATTCATATATCAAAATAACTAATTTATATCATATAATCCTAAAACATCTACAAATTTGTATCAATCAATAAAAATTCATTTAAGCCATTCCCCGACAATGGCGCCAAAATCTGATGGGGATTTATTTGAACCCTTAGTCTCACTAGATTGCATATAGGATGAGTAGGGTATCGTTCCAAAGGGAATGAGGTAAATTTTATATTGAAACCATAAAGAATAGATGGATAGGTAAGGAATAAAATGAACATTATTTATTTAATTAAATATCTAAACTACTTTGCATATATTAAATCAAATTGGATTAAAGATAACTTAAATGATGGTATAAAGATATATTATAAATAAGAGAAGCAATTCATTTAAGAACAAGATCAAGTAATTGTATAGATTAAGTGACTGTAGAATTTAGCCAAGATTCTTTAAAGCAACTCTCGTTGTCAGTAAAGATGTTTTCATTTAGAGTCTATAAGCACTCTCGTGTCATTATAGAGATAAACAAAAATTATGAAGATTTGTGCCAATTCTTTAACCCCTCAAAGTGAATTCCTTATCTCTAAGTGAATTCAATGCTTCAAGTACATTCATTTGTTTTTCCATCAAAGAATTCCAACTCTCGTTGCGAATAAATTGACTAACATGCCAAATATGGTGGCAAATCATGCATAGTAAATCAAAGCACACAAATGGATGTAAATCATACTTCATTCATAATAATAATAAACATGCCTTAAACAAATACTAGTGCATAGTTATAATGTACAAAGGAAACTAGCCAAATACATATTTAAATTTAAGATAAACAAGAGAAAGAAACTTATCTCTTGTTCCTTTGGCTTTTTCCCTTTGTCATCATCTAATAAAAACTAAGTAAAAATGTTTATCCAAAATAAACTATATTTCTAAAAACTAAACATTGATTGATCTCTCCCTCTTCTTTAGTTACTGCCATCCATATTTATAGAGGGAAAACTCTATAAACATGTCTCTTCATAATGGTTGTCAATGTGAAAAGTTGCCATGGAGGGTCATGATGCTTTGCTGAAATGTCATGTGCAGAAAGATGGCATCATTTGGGAATAGGCGTAATGTTTGACTCGTGAACATCTTCATGAGTTGTGAGCTCCATCAAACTGTCCTCACTCGTGAACTGCTCCTGATTCATGAACTTCATGCTGACTTGTGAACTTCTTGTCGAGTCGTGAACCACGCATCTCTATGTCACTCGTGAAATGCTTCATGTCTGTGCCATTTATGTCCAAGTCATGAGCCACTTCACGACTCATGAGCTTCATCCATAAATCTTGATCATTTCATCACTTTATTTCACATTTGCACCAACTTTAACCTAAAAACACAAATAAACACATAAACTAAACATAAACATATAAAATACACATAATATTACATACTTAGCTACTTAAACATAAGAAAATACATACTAAAAAGTAGCCATTTTACATGGCATCAGTATTATTAAATAAAGATATATGTGTGTGTGTGTGTGTGTATATATATATATATATATATATATATATACAACAATTGCTTCACTTATGCAATGTGAATATGATAAATGGCCTACTGTATTGCTTGATTGAATACCTTGTTGGCTAGAATGATATAAATGAAATGTAGTTCTCTGCTCTGTACTATATAGCTAAGGTTGCATGACATATGTGAAGTATTGACGGCTAAAATATCTCTTATAGATGTTGTATGATATATGCACTCCCTTATGCTTGGATTGAACATTAAAGCATATCATACATTATTAATGTGATCAAATGATTACGATGAAAGCTGTATTATCAATTACTAGGAGGTTTAGATTATTGTAAGAATAATGTTCATGTTTAGGATTGCTAGTTCTTTTGGTATAGCAAGGGTGAGATCGTTAATATTGTTGACTTATATGTTTTCCTTAAATTAAAAAGGGTATATTGATTTTATGATATTTTATTCGAATTTATCCTTGGAGTTGGTTTCCCCACTAAGCTTTATAGCTTAGCATGGGTTTTTTATCCGTGTAGGTACTGGTTAAGCTCTAGTGGATCGATAGTTAGTGGCTAGTCAACCTTTGAAGAGAAGATATGATAGAGTGCAGTTGCCCTTGAGGATTCCATTATGTATTTTGGCATTATGTGAGTACTTTTAATCATAAGTTGGTTTTAAGTTATTGTGGCATGTAATAATTATGGCCTGTGCTGTTTATTATTATCCATGCCTTATCTTTGCTAGGTTATGATGATGATTGATGTTTATGTGTGGTTAGTGGATTAGGGTGTTACAATTAGTGTTATCAGAGCCCATGTTTAGTCTTTTCTAGGCAATACGAAATTACGAATGGTTCTTGGAGGTTGAGATGATATTGGTCTAGACCAAATACCCGTACTAGATGTTATTGTCATTGAGATGTAAACTTTGATGATTGTAAGGAATGATTAACTTACAATTGATGGATATTGGAGTACTAATAGGATGTTAATTTAAAAAAATATTGTGAGATGACATTTAAGGAATTATCGGTATCTCTCACTCCCTAATATTAGAAGTGAATAGAAGCCTTGATGATCTATGATTGAAGTATAGCATGAATTGATTATAAGTATATCTAGATTGTTTATTAAGATGTTTAAGGAAAAAGTTTATATTATAAAAAGATAATTGAGTTCTGGCATTGCTGAGCATGCAAGATGTTGAGGTTAATAAGTTGCTCTATATATGCTCTATATATGATTGTCAGGATTTTCCTAATTAGCTTGGGCAATTGAGCATGTTTCATTATATCAGAAGGGGATAAGACATGTATAGTTTATGAGAATACCCATTGGTATACTATTGCATACCTGAAGTCATTAACGCATTACATAACATCCCTTGTCACACGAAAAGCATTGCATCGCATATTTGGCCCAGCTAAAAAGTGAAAACTAATAGGAAATGTAATGAGCATAGGAGTATCTGAAAATCAGAGGCGGATGCTAATGATAGAGATAGATGAGTTTGTTATTGCCATAGTTGTTTGTAGATAAGATTGAGTTTAAAAATTTATAGCCTTAAAGATAAAGATTACATGTTTGAATTTTGAGGACAAAATTCTTTTAAGGAGGAGAGACATAAACATCAATCATCATCATAACCTAGTAAAGATAAGGCATGGATAATAATAAACAACACATGCCATAATTATTACATGCTACAATAACTTAAAACCAACTTATGATTAAAAGACGTAACATAATGCCAAAATACATAATGGAATCCTCAAGCACAACTGCACTCTATCAGATCTTCTCTTCCAAGGTTGACTAGCCACCAATTATCGATCCACTAGAGCTTAACTAGTACCTATACGAATAACAAACCTATGCTAAGTTATAAAGCTTAGTGGGGAAACCAACTCCAAGGATAAATTCGAATAAAATACCATAAAATCATTTTACCCTTTTTAATTTAAGGAAAACATATAAGTCAACAATATTAACGATCTCACCCTTGCTATACTAAAAGAACTCGCAATCCTAAACATGAACATTATTCTTACAATAATCTAAACCTCCTAGTAATTGATAATACAACTTTCATTGTAAGCATTTAATCACATTTATCATGTATGATATGCCTTCAATGTTCAATCCAAGCATAAGGGAGTGCATATATCATACATCATCTATAAGAGATATTTTAGGCGTTAATACTTCACATATGTCATGCAACCTTAGCTATATTGTATAGAGCAGAGAACTACATTTTATTTATATCATTCTAGCCAACAAGGAATTCAATCAAGCAATATAGTAAGTCATTTATCATATTCACATTACATAAGTGAAGCAATTGTTATATATATATATATATATATTTGATTAATATAAATACTATCAATGCCTAAACCTTCCTTGTCTAATTCCTGTCCAACCTAAACAACAATCCTAACATGCGAAAATATAAAAGCAATGTAATTACTATTCTTTTACATATCTGAGATGTCAAGCTCTTTCTACCAAAAATAGCTGCCATAATACACAATGTTTGTCCTCTAAAAAGAACAAATGAATACATAATAAATATAGAATTAAAAAAGAGGATATACCGTAAGAGAACATAAAAAGAAAAGGAATAACTCCATTAAATAAATGGAGAAAATAGCAATACTACCTATAGAATTCGATCGAGAACAACACTGATTGGATTCTCATCAGCATCCAAACCAATAGTTGCTATCTAAAATGGCAACCATAGATTGTGTAACATAAGAATGATACTACAACCGCATCTAGTAATGGAAAATACCTACAGGACCAGTATTATGAAATTAATATTTTGTTATTCAAAATATCTGCAAAATTTTTTATGACATTAAAGATATCTATACCTTTCAGAAATAACTTTTGTTATTTCTGTCCATCTATTAGGAAATATTTTTTGAGCCTGCAGATCACCACAAGTTATCAGATAATGCAACTATATCCATTTTTCCTTTTGTTTTAAAACCATATACTATTTTTTACTATTTTTAATAGCTAAAAAATCGTAACCCATCAAATATATATATAGAAATAAATATTTCTTAGTTATCTTGTTCATATTAATATATTTCCTAAAATATATTTGAAACTAGGAAATATCTCAAAAGATAGGTCTTGTAGTTTACTATAGCTAGTTAAGAATATAGACTAAAATTAAAAACATAGGTTATGAGGTGTTAAATCAAATACTTCGTTAAAAATAAAAAAAATCATATGTGTGTGGGGTATTATATAATTTTTTAGTATGTTTCTCGTTACAAAATTAAATATTCTAATTAGCTACACTTTCAAAGATATTTTTCCTACTCTTAATTTGTTCTAAGAATTTAGTCTTTTATTTTAGCTCATGCTCAAAGAAGAAAAAAAATAAAAAGTAGAACAAAGACCACCAACCATAAATGATTCTTAGTTTATTACTAAATTAATTTTTTGGTTAACTATTTACTAGTCTAATTTAATTGCATGTAAATTAAATGACCCTACACATGGAGTATAGTGTAATACAATGAAAAATTTGATGTTCAAAGTCTACGACACCCACGTGAGATTTTTGCAAGTTTAAACTCTCTATCCTCAATAGCTACTAGTTGTGGAGTATGGTTCTCCCAAGACTTATTTTACATATCTAGTTAAAATCTTTCTAGTCCCCAATATCTAATTCAGGTTGTTGTACTGATGTAATTTTTAATGGTTCCATATAAATCACAAGAAGCATAAAATTCTAAGTTTTATGCTAGCAATAATAACTATGCCAAGGATAATCATAGCTAATAATAACCTTTAGTAGCATTTCTTATATTCTAATATTGACATTACCTAATTTAGTAGGAATAACAAAACTAAATAAACAATTCTGGAAACAACCATGAGTAAGAAAGTGAATGCAATATTTAGCTAAAAAAGAAAAAAAAGTAGTTATATTACCTCAACAAAAGGACATTGCTTAAGTTCTTCAATCTACATATTCAAATGTAATAAATAATGAGCTAATTGAAATGTGCTTATTATCAGATAATAATATGAGATTCATTATTAAAAAAATATTAAGGCACATCCTATTTTACTAAGTTAGAGATCAAATGGACCTCATGGCTGGTGTCAAGAGAGATGGCATTTTATAACACATTTTGGAACATCCTATTGCTTGTTAATCTATAAATAATAAATCCACCTCAATGAATGACATGTCATTGAGAAAAAAGCTAACCTTTTGAGTTATAAAATTTGTGTTAATTTGGATCCTATCACTAATCTCTTTAAACCTCTTACAAAATAACAAAAAAGCTCTCATCACATGAGAAAATTTCTTATAACTAGACTCACCCAACACAAATAGACAGTACCTAAAAACAATAGTGCGATTGGAAGGCCTCCCATCACATCTCTAAATCTGTAATTCATATTTGAAACTGCAGACAAGAGCAGACCAAAAGAAATACCAGAATTATTCACAGATATAGATATGGGAAAAATATAAATGGAAATTGTACAAAATATTAGTTAAATAATTAATAATAAAAATTCTAATACAAACAGGTAAAATTAAAATATTTAAAACCATAACAAAGTCCGAAAGTCCAAAAAGTTTGAAAAAGCATAGAAAAATTTATACAGAAAATTTCTAAACAAGCAAACTTAATACATTGGAGACCAGATCACAATAACTAAAGTAACACCGGCTATATTGAATAACACAAGAAACAACCATAACTCCATCAAAGATTAAAATTCGAGACTTCAAATTTCCATTGCTCATGACCATAAAAAGCATAAACATAAGATAATTTACAATAAAATCTAGAGCAACTATTCACCTAAATGATAGAGAATTTCACATTGGAAAAATAATATAATAAAATATATAATTGAAGAATTTCTTATCAGCACCTATTATCTACAACTAAAAAAACAAAAGCTAAAACACAGAAAAATGGATAAAAATAAACAAAAATAGTAAAAACAACAAAAAAACATAGGAAAACAAAGCTGGTGAATGTATGGCTTATGTGATATGTGATTGATAAATGATAAGCAAACTAAAACTCAAAATTACAATAAAAATCTTTGGATGAAACTTACATTAGAGAGCTTTCATTGACAGAAGAACCGACTCCACCCTGAACAAGTGAATGTCTATGGAGCCAATGGAAATTGCAGATCTTTCTACTGTTAACTCTCCATTTATTGGTTCCAACAAAGAACACTGAGTGGATAGCCTTCCATTGACATGAAAGCCACCTATTCAAACATAAGCAAATCCAATCAACATACCTTCTTAAATAAGTAAAGATTAAATTCCATATCATGCACCCTTGTCGTACATGCAAAATGAAACAAACATAAATGTATAGATGCACATTTGGATAATTGATAACCACTGCAGAAGCTCTACTGACTATTAATGAACATGTTTTAACTCAAAGAAAGGAAAGAACGTGGAGAACAATAGAAAAGCAGACCTAACTTCAACTCAAGAAGTAGTAGATGCCTTTATGTGCCCTGAGTTATGTAAAAGATAGCCATCTCAGGGGAAACAAGATGCTCAAGAATATTAGCTAGAAATGAAAGAAAGCTCATTAATTAGTGGCAATTAACAATCAAAAGAACCACAAATAACATCAGAACATTCCATACTCAAAAATAAAAAATAAAAAATTGGAACCTCGCATTTGTCAATTTCAACTATAAATTCAATAGTTGTAGATAATGAATTATACAGATATCCTCTTGTAACATCTACAGTTACTAAATACTAGCAAAAGGTTCAATAATTATCAAGTGTCAAGAAAATAATAAAAAGATTGGCAACTATTATATGTCAATATCCACCTGGATGCTAATGTTCATTCCATGGAAAGTCTCATAGAACCTTTCTAAATTTTCTTCTCCTACTTGTTTCAAAATCAGAGAAAATGGTGTTGGATTTTTATGGTTACATGCATCATATACATGAGCGAAATTTTAAAATTTTTAACCATATGATCTGATCTTGCCATGAATACACAATATAACTATATGAGAATAAGAAAAATCACCTTTGATTTTTGTTGAACAGTTGATTTTACTTCGCACCGGGTTGTCGCAAACCACAGTGTCCAAAATCGAACACCTCCAATGAGTAATCCACACTAGAGAGGGGTAAATTGAACCAACAAATTGGTGTTCAACTAGGGCTGGCCGAAATTCCCAAGAGCTAGCTTGGGAAGTGGCGCAAAAGTGGAGAGAGAATTAAGAGAAAAAGACTTTCCTTTTGTTTTAATCACTTAACCCTAATTCTCATTAGTTGGCATTTTATAGTTAGGTTAAAATTCCAACTCCTTAATGAGATTGGGCACTTTAAAATTGCTGGAGAATTATTAATTGGGCTTCTGGAATTAATTACAATCATTTGGGCTTAATTAAATTCAAATTAAATCTTTTCATAAAAGACCATGCACAAAATCCACAAACTAGGCCCTTTGTGCATCTAATTGGATTTAAATACCCAAATGGATTCCAAATCCAACCAAATTAAATATGTGAGTTCCATAACACTTATGTAACATATATAAATTAATTTGGTCCAAGAAAAAGCCCTCTAAGCCCTTCTGTATGGAGTTGGCGTGTAGCCCTCTTTTGGAGGGCTTCCTCCAACTTCTTCATTCCTTTGGCCCTCTATAATTTCTCCAATGGTCCTATTAATTATTATATCAGTCCTATAACACTTATAGTAGTCTTATAACACTTATAAGATAATAATAATTAATCATGAAATACATTATTTCATTTAGGTCTAATTTACAGAACATTTCTCAAAAGTTCCGCGGACAATTTTATTTGATCATAATTAATTAAACTCTTTAATTAATTATTATCATATTCTCCTCTCTACCTTTATAATAATATCGAATATTATTATCCTTGTCATTTTACCATTTTACCCTTTTCTCTATATGTGTGTGACCTATTGGGTTCCTGTCCATGTTGGCAGTATAATATGTAATTGTGAGTTTTATTCAAAACTCACATGATTTAAACTCCTTTAAATCATTTTATCAATCTCTATTGATATTTTGATACATCATTATACAAGTCATGATTGGCCTCTAGCTAGGCATCATGACTACCCAAATGTCAGGAAAGTCATGTGGTTTGACTGTACCCTTCCATAGAAACAGTTACCGTGCAATTACTCCTTTCACCACTCTTATCTCAATTAGATTCTGAGTATGGATTTCTGTCAACTCATATAAATCTAATTATGTATGTTCTATTAATTTAACCATTGTTCCTAAAATGCCCTTCATGGATCTCCATCCATCTCGGCATATTACTCTGGCCAGAGATTCACTGAACAAGGTAATTATAGAATCATGTGAGATAACTTCCCTTGTTAAATATGGGATGGTGAATCCTTTGTCAATCACTCAACTATCTTCAAGTAGGTCATGATATACCCAATCTCCTAACTATGTTCACTCCCAGTTGGAAGTAATCAGTTATGGAGTCAAAGTATACCACTTGCTACTTAAGATAACTTTGGTGATCTCAAGTCTAAGGATACTTGCACAACCGCTATGAAGAGATTCCTCACTGACATAGATTTAATATCCATATGAGGATTCTCTTTGCAGGTCTCCAATGAACTTGTTCCTCTAACAAGCATCCACATGTTAGCATTGATTATCATCCATAATCACAATTATGAGAACCATTGCTTGAACCATTCAAGAAGCATAACATGTGCTAGTCTGTCCGAATTAACAATGTCCTATCTTGTTAATTCTATGACTAGGGATATTTAGATATTAACACATTTGCATGTGATAGACATCTCACATCATGAACACTTTCATGATTGCCTTTGCAATGTGTTTATAATATCTAGGACTTCATTTATTAATTTAAGATTTACAAACTCATGTATTCAAACACAGCATTAATAAATGAATGATGCCTTTTATTAAGAATATAAATTTCATACATATGAAAAACATCCCTATTACATGGGCTCTAGGGCATACTCTCTAACAAATGGTATCTGCAGGAGAAATCAGACATTTTACAAAATTGCAAAGGAAACAAAATTACATATACAGTTAAGAAAGGGACATGTAGAAGCTACATTAGACATGAAGCCAAACTTGCATCTATGGTGATATAATAACTAGCAAAAAAGGAAAAAGGCTATTCACTAAACAAAGATGAGAGACAATTCCATGAGGGAACCAAAAAAAATATATAGACAACCATTTAGTCAAGATTATTTTATCATCCTAATATAATTAGCTGCCAAAAGTTTTTTGGACTTAACTATAAAACCAAGTTTAATTTATTGTCAGTTATAACTACCTCTGTTATACCTAAAGCAATCTTTCCTGAAAGTCTAATCTCAATGCTCTTATTCGTGTCAACATTTAAAAGAGAGAAAAAAAATTATTGGTGTGATATTTTCTTAAAACAAGTTTTAACAAATATCAAAAGCCAAATTGAGGTATTTGAAAGCCAATTAAAGTGAAATGGCTATTACTAGTAACCATTTTAGAGATGTTACTTTCTTTTATCATTGAATTGCTAGACTCTCTGGAAATATTAACCAATGACTAAAATTTCAAGGTTTTATAATAGGCTTTATAACACCATATAAAGATTTAATAACTCTTATCGATCTACCATGAACCTGCACAAGGGAAAGAAAAAGAAACATAAGATACTATTACAATGCATTAATCCCAATGAACCACTAAAATTCAAAAAGCATAAGATACAATGAAAACAACATTAGCAGAAAGCAAAGCAACAAATCAATTAAATAAAAAATAAAATTGATTAAAAGTTGTCCTTTATGAAATATAATAGGTGAAATTATATGGTTCAAAGGCCACAGTCTTATGCCAATTATAAGGTCTTACTTTTGCAAACAAATTGTAAGCTCAAGCCCAAGAGCAGCTAATTCATTAAGAAATGCTACTCCCATAGACCCCAGCTAACTCAACGGAGACAAAAGTACCAACATACCTTCAACCAAACCATATTAGTGCCACACATCAATAGTTCATAGCCAAAAGGAAGGATTGCATCTATCAAAAATACTTTTTCTCTTCCCATTTTGTGAAAGGTAGGCGAGGCCTAACCAATAGCTTTTGTATCCATATGGCTCTCCATGCCAAAAATAGGTATACCTTTCCAATACAAAGCCTTTAAGAGCTTGGTATCTATAACACCTATGAGAAAAATAATAATAACTAATAAAAAAAAATTCTCAACCCACTATCTTATAATGACTCGAATCCAGAATATAAATTTTATTATACAAAGCAACTTACCAATAAGAATATTAGATAGGCCAAAATTCATATAGTGTTTAAACTAAGTAAGGATAAAATCCATGAATGCATAATTACCAAAGGTGACTATAATGACATTGTCCTTCACCCTTTGCTCAACTAGTCATTTTGTAAGTCTAAATTTCTTAAGAGAAGGCATTTTCAAATTTCATGTAGGAACCTCCCAAATCTGAACCATTAACTTTGTTGGGGAACTTATAATTAATAGAGATTCTTAAGAGATATTAATGGGTGGTTAATTAGTATCTGAGAAAAATAAATAAGTATTATCATTTAAAGAAACAATGAAAATTTAAAACTAAATCTAAATTAGAATAAAGATTGACTTTGAGGAAACAAAGGACTTACAAGAGAGAAGAGGGGAGAAGAAAACCATAGAGTGGAAGAGAGAGAAGGGGTTTTGGCGGTGGATTAAATAGCGGAGAAAACATAAAAGGAAGAGAAGAGAATTCCATGGAGAATGGTGGCATAAATCATGAGAAACAAAGGCTTTGCATTAGCAATCTCCTGATATGCATTTCTCGAAATTTTGTTTCCTCCCACCATAAAGAAATAAAAAAGGCTATAGAAATTGGACAAAAAATAAAGAAAAAAAAAACTAAATTTACACAATGCCAAGCAACACAACATACCAAATCAAGGATTTTACCTGGCATTTGGAGATGAGTCTTTGAAATTCAGTATAGATCGATCTTCAGCAAGCGAACATACAAAGAAATAAGAGAATGATTTGAGATGGAGTCTCACTTTAATGAGTAGAGAGAGAGGAGTGAGAGCAAAAAAGGGAATAAGCTTTTAGGGACTTAGAAACATTTTATCTCCCGCTCAAAAATTTGGGTAATAAGCTATGGCATGGCTGTCATAAAATTAGCGACAACCTTTTTCGTAGCTAATTTTGTGAGAACCTATTTGTTGCAATTTAGTTATTTTTATTATATAATTAATAATAATTGATATTATTAGATGTAAAGATAATAATACAGTTAATTTAAGTACTAGCAATTTAATTCATCTTAGTTTTGATAGGAAAAAATTTACAAGCTAAATATATTAAATAAAATGATTTAATTAATAATAAAAAAATTTAAGTACTGAGAATCAAAATAATAATTTTAATTCAATTTTTAAGTACCAATAAATTATAATTTACTATATATTATATAGTGTTAAAACATCATTGGTCATATTTAGACTAAACTAATCCTTCGTTACTAAACAATACAATGAGCGATAATATTATTCTCGCCAATTTAGCTACAATGATCTCGCCAATTAGTGATAATATTGTTCTTATGAATAGAGCTATATGAATGGAATAATATATTTTGTTAAATTCGTGACAACATTGTTGTCATCAATTAGCTATAATCCCATTCTCGCTAATTGGTGACAACAATGTTCTCGCCAATTTAGCTACAATAGTGTTGTCACTAATTAGCGACACAAATGTTCTAGCTAATATAGTTACATAAATGAAATTAATATAGAGGTAACTCAGCGACAACATTGTTGTCACCAATTAGCTACAACACTATTCTCACTAATTAGTGACAATAATGTTGTCGCCAATTTAGGTGCACGCCAGAACATTTTCCCAAATTAGCGATAACATTTTTGTTGCCAATTAGCTACAACCTCATTTTCGCTAATTGGGGACAACAATGTTCTCACCAATTTAGCTACAATAGTGTTGTTGCTAATTAGTGACACAAATGTTCTAGCTAATATAGTTATATGAATGAAACTAATATAGAGCTAAATCAGTGACAACAATAGCTATAACACTATTCTCGCTAATTAATGACAACAATGTTGTTGCAAATTTAGGTGCATGCCAGAACATTTTTTCGAATTAGTGACAACAATAGATACAACCCTATTTTTGCTAATTAGTAACAACAAATATTGTTGCCAATTTAGCTACAACAGTGATCTCAATAATTAGTGACACAAATGTTTTAGCTAATATAGTTATCTAAATGAAACTAATATAGTGCTAAATTAGCAACAACATTGTTGTCGCTAATTTAGGTACGAGCCAGAACGTTTTGCATGTTAGTGACAACATTGTTGTCACCAATTAGCTACAACATTATTCTCGCTAATTAGCGACAACAATGTTCTCACCAAATTTGCTTTTGTCGTTGCAATTGTTTGCGTCAAAATTTTGGCGCCTGATATTAGCGATAACAAGAAATTTTTTTTTCTAATTTGTCGCAATATTTGTTTTCCCACCAACTCTTTCAATATTTGCGATGAAATTAATTTTTTATCGCAATTTTGTTGCCATATGGTTTATTTAGTAATGAATTTCATTATTATCATAAATTTTTGTCACTTCTCAGCTTTTTTTATAGTGATAGATCACAATTTAGATATGTGTTTTTGTTAAATGGAGGTGCTGTTAAAGTTCTGAACAAAGCATTGCCATTGATTCTACAACAGAAGATGAGTATATAAAAGCATCAAATGCAGCTAAGAAAGCAGTATGGATCAAGAAATTCATTGCTAAACTAGGAGTGGTTCCTAGTATCACAAATCCTATAGACCTTTATTATGACAATAATGGTGCTATAGCACAGGATAAAGAGCCTAGATCCCATCAGAGATACAAACATATACTTAGGCATTTTCATCTCATTCGTGAAATCATTGAAAGAGATGTCAAGATATGTAGAGTACCAACAGATGACAACATTGTTGATCCACTTACAAAGGCTCTCCCACAAGCCAAACATGATGGTCATACTAGGTCCATGGGAATTAGACACTTATATGATTAGGCCTAGTGCAAGTGGGAGATTGTTAGTGGTTATGCCTTAGGCCAAACATTTGATCCTTTATGTAATGTCACATTTCATTTTATAAAATTGGGTTTTTCTTCATGTTATTACATTGTTAGCATGTTACATTATAATGTTTGTAAATAATAATCTAATGTTATTTTGACTATCCCTAGTCATTTATCATTAATGGAATAATGATAAATAAAGACTAGTATGAGTTTGATTGATAATCATGCAATGATTATATATGATGATATAAATTAAACTTATAGGTACTTGTTAGAGAACAAAGTACTGGATAGACCCACTATGAGATACTACATGGGCTAATGTCATTAGTGATCTCATAATAGTTATGTTATCGATCCTTAGACATGAGATTATCATAGTATCCTACATGACGAACATTATGTTTGACAAAATCAAACATTATCTTTAATCGAATAATTATAAAAGGTTATGATTGGACATGATGAGAATCATATAGAGGATAGTGAATAATCAAGAAGAAATTTGTCCCTCTCTTATGAGAGATATATCTATTGGGGCCCTTAATAAGTAGGACTGAGAAATGCATGGCCATGCTCAAATGAATTGATGGAGTGATAAATATCATTTGATATTATTAGTCTACTTTGTGATCGAGAAATTATATATTTGGACTATATAAGTTTGACATGGACCATGATTTATGTTCAAACAAGATATCATATGACAAAGGGATTATAACATGTTCTATTAGGTTAAAATTGAATTATCGATATTCATATTATTTGGGTAGTCATAATGTCTTGCTAGAGGCCGCTTATAATTTGTGGGCTTACGATGGGATTAAGGCTCACTGCTAATATAATATAAACCTATTAGGTCGCACACATAGAATATGATGAATGGACTAAGCATTAATTCGGGCATTTAAAAATTTATTTTGTGATAAATTAAAATTTGAAATAAATAAAATAATAATAATAATAATAATAATAATAATAATAATAATAATAATATCTAAGATTAATATTATTATTCTTATTTTAAATAAGAAATAAAGTATTTCTTATTTTAATAAGAAATAAAGTATTTCTTATTTTAATAAGAAAATTGGGCCTGAAATTTTCTCTCTCTAAATTAGTGTTCGGTCAACTATATATATGTAGAGATATGTATATTTTAAACCCTAATTAAGCATAAAATTTTGTTCATCACATTCACATGTGGATATCAGTAAAGGGTATGATTTCACATAAGGCCGCACCTATATATTCGATTTGTTTGTGCTTTAAGAGGTTGGTAATCTTGACACCCTTTCTATTGAATCAATTAGATCACATGGATCCTGGTGGGTTTCTTTTTACGCTGCAATCTTTATATTGATATTTTTGAAACCCAAAAACTATCTTGTCACCCGCCAACTGTGGGTTATTCTCCCCATAATAAAGGCACTCCTCTAAAGCTGGCATAAAGCTCTTGGAAATATGAGGGATTTCTTTCACTATTTTCTTTCCTTTGCTGTTTCGACCAAGACCAGTGTAGCTTAACCCCTTTCTGTCCTTCTGTCCTTTGGTAGTAATCGTGGTCTACACATCCTGAGAATTATTATGTAAGCCAACTCCAAGTAAGTAATGCAACTTTTTCATCATATTGATTACTTGTGGGCTGTCAACAAAACCACCTTCATTTTCTTCATCTTTGATCATAGACACATGAACCCATTGAAAGGCTGCTTAGCTATTTCTAGCACAGATACTTGATTTTCTCTCATAGCTTTGATAGTAACCACTAGACCATCATGAGGTATTTTGATCATTTGATGCAGCGTAAAGGGTACTCCCTCTAACTTGTGAAACCATGGCCTTCTAAGTAGCAGAGAAAAATTTGATAGAATAGGTAACACCACAAACTCAACCTCAATCTCAATCAATCGTATCTTTACTATAGCTTTGAAAGTCCCTACAAGTTGCCTATTTGAATTATCATAGGCAGAAATGGTCATATCTAATTTGTTCAGCATACTCTCATTCAGCCAAAAGATAAGGATTGCAATCGAAATACATACATTTATAGAAGACCCATTGTCTACCATCACACATGTTGTGTGCTTACCATTAACCTGAGCTTTGACGTAAAGAGGATAAATGTGGTTTCTACCTTCAACCAGTAGATCATCATTGGAATAAATAATATTCTCTTTGATTCATCCCTTTGCTAAATTTGACAATTCAAAAAGTGAATTGGTAGTGGCAACCATAAACTCAACCAAAGCTTCAACCAATTTTTTCCTGTGCGATGGTGATTGCCTCAATAAATCCCAAACAGACATCTAAGCCTGTGTTTTTTTCAACTTCCTTTTGATTTGGCTTGCAGTTTCTTTTTCTATGGGCACTGCAATAAGAGCTAGTTGTTTTTTAATTTCAAGAGCTACCCTTCAACTTTTAGTGAATTCCTTCGCTTTCTTCTTTTTCCTTACTTCCTTTCCACTCTCACTAGCTAAACTTCATATATCAATGGGTACCATAGCCCTTTCATCTTCGCTCTCAGTGGGGGAATCCCAATAATTAATCATAAAAAATGGCCAATTTTCTTTACTTGCCTTTATTACTTTAGGGGTGGAATGAGTAATAACCATGTACTCATTCCTATATAGGTCCCTCATCACATACCACTTGAGCATATTAGACCAAATCATGAATACCGGAGGGAGCACAATATTGTACCCTCATTTCTTCTTCTTTTCTCTATTTTTAAGATTTGAAATATGTTTGCTGTCTACCAGATCCTAAATCTTATTTCTCAAAGTGCAACATTTATCAGTGAGATGCCTAATATGATTGTGCTAAGTACATTACTAGTTTTCCCTATGGTGAGCAACCTTTGACTCTTAGCAAGTCTCGAAGGCAATGGCTACAACTTTCCTTTTTCACTTAGCAAATCCAAAACTTAAGACAATGACTTCCTGAGGTTGGAATAATGCTTCTGATAACCTCTGTAATAAACACTTTAGTTGTCTTTCCACTTTTATTTGCCTTACTGCTACTTCCAATTGCCTTGTTATTGCCAAAATTCCTTTTTATGCCTTTATTATTAGCCTTTTTGGTTAAATACTCACCTCAGCTTCTATGGCTGTCTTTTAAAGACTCTCAGTCTTTTAATCCCTTTATTTTTATGACATCCCTTAAGTAAGGACTTGCATTTCCAATGAAAAGATTGATCTCAACATTTGTATCGAGCTTTCTCTTTATCTCCATTACCTGGTTCCTCCACATTGTAGGGTACTCGTGAATGGACTCATTATGCTTTTATTGAAGCAATTCGATTCTTTTAAGGTAATCTCCATCCTTGTACTACAATTATATTGCTTGAGGAACTCTTCAGTTAGCAAGTCCTAATCCTCCTTAGTGCACTTGTCCAACCCATGATACTAGTCAATCGTAAGCTCCATTAAACTCAAACAGAAATATTCCACCTTTTGCTTCTTAGTCAAGGTGGTTCCTTTCATGATCAGTGTATACTACTTAACATGTGCAGAAGGATCTGAAGTACCATTAAATCTTGATAAATCAGGCATCTTGAATCTTCGAATGATTGGCTCATCCCCATCTAAGTCTCTGTCTTCAGAGTTCATTCCTCTTTTAGCAGAAATAATCTAGACATCACTTTAACCTTCTCTTCCATCTTCTTAAAGGCTATATCTTTAACACTAAGGCCTTTATTTCTCACGTTCATCATAGGAGGGTCATAATCCTCATCCTCAATATAATCATTTTTGGGTTCATGCCTCCTTTTCCTTTGTAGACATCATGACCTAAGGTAGCCTAGATTAAAGTTGCTCGATCATTAGGAGATAGTATATTTTTAATGGAGAACATAGATCTTGAAGCTTCAATCTAGATTTTTATTTCACATTTTTATGAAAATTTTATGATTTTCCAAGTGTTTTTGGAGGTTTTAACAAAAGAGCATCGAAAACCTTAAATTTGGCCTTTAGCCATGGCAAATGGTTCTTAGTCATTTGACGGGCGATTGTTTGTGACCACATCCTTCCTATCCAGGTCAGATCAAGGGTATTTCTATAATTTTCGAGGTTTCATGTGAGGGATAACCATTTATCATAATGGACGCCCTTCTGTGGGTGCATTTATAGAATTTCCACATTTTCCAATTTTTAAAAAATGGAAGATAATGACAATTTTAGGGTTTTGCCCTAATTTAAAGGGATTAAATCCTTTTATACATAGAGATTTAGAGTTAGAGTGTTACTCCAACTCCTCTTTAGGTATAAATCATAAAAACTAGGGTTTTTGAAAAGAATAGAGAGGGGGAGACTTTTTGAAAAAATAGAACTAGGTTTTCTAGAGAGAGAAAAGACTAATTTGCTCCTCTCAAGAAACAAGGGTTCACATCATTTTGAACCAAAAACAAACACACAAAAATCTTGGTTTTCTTAATTAAAAGCATCAAAGATTGGAGTAGAGATGAATATTGTCACCATTACAAAATCAGAATATCTCATGAGGGTAATATTTTAGATTCTCCCTCCTACTCTCTCTAGATTCATTCTCATCTTATGCATGTTGTGTAATGGTACTATATATGTGTTTCTTGTGTTATTTATTTAAATTTGCACGTTTAGTTAAATGCCATGTCGATTTGAATCTATTGATGTTCTAGAATAATATACTGGTATGTGATTGCCTCCATGAATGTATGTTTTACACTTTATTTTTAAGGGGTTTCTTAGTTATTATATTTATTATTATATAGATAAAATGTGATTTAGGATTAGTACTTTAGGTTTGGCATTCTCTAGGTCCATACAATTACATGTTTAAGGTTTATTTAAGGTCTTGGCAAATCTTGTGTTTAATTTCTGCTCTTTGCATATGTCCCTTGAGAGACAAATGAGAAGAAATCACCACAGAAAACCATCTATCAATGCGATAGATGGGATGTCATAGTGTTTTCTTCTCATCCTATCCCTCTCCTGGTCATGGGCATCCATCACATTCTAAAGGCATTCATGGCCAGATTTGTGCTTATTTTAATATCTTTTTTATCCTTTTTATTTTTTTATGTTCTTTTCTTAACATTTGATTTTTTATTCTTTTTTCGTGCCTTATGGTGAGTTTTTTTTTTGCTTCTATATCCATGTTTAAAATCTGGCATTATGATTTTGTATATTATTTTAATTTGTCTTTTATTGTATATTTCTTTTAAAATACTAATTAATTGGTTTTTTGTGGTTTGTGTGAGCAATTGGTTGGATGCATATCTAGAGTTCCCTCGTGGGATGATTATGCTTCGTGAGTCAAACCATAATTGGTTTAATTTCTTATTCATTTGTTTATTTTATTTTGCCTTTATTTTATTTATTATTTTTCTTTATTTAGTTTAAATTTATTAATTTTAGATGTATTTATTTTGGGGATGTAATAGGTAGTAATAAAATCAATTTTCCTATGCATTTAAATGGAAAACTCACTTAAAATCATTTTCCATTAATTAATTTGGAGTTTTTCTCAATAAAATAAACCAATGTCCAATTTCTAACCCAAAAATTACATAATAATGGAAAGAGATTTTTTTTATAAAATATGCATAAGGGAACCAACGTTCCCAACCCGATAAATGCCCGATTTATATATGTTGTTTTATGTTGACAATAGGATAATTTGCTCTTATAATAATTTAAGTCATTGATTTGATTTATTTATTTATTTACTGCTTTTATTATTTGATTGGCATGTTTATTTAATTTATTGCAATGAATCATGTGGGAGGAGAGAGTGGATTAATATCTAAAATCCAATTATAAAACAACACATAATCAAGGTGCTAAGTACAAGTGATGTTTCGATCATTGCTCTTTGTTTGGACATCAATAGTTCGAGATTCATTTTCTAATGTTCTATTGGATGGTAACTCCATGATACTTAGCTCTTTGAGCCTACATTAGATGCCTTCATAGGTTTACTACCAACAATAATTTAGGTTTAAACCTTTTTTATTGTGAAGTAGCTAATTTATGAGTTATAATGAGCCTTATTTAGTCTTAGACCTTAAAAGCGGGCCTCCAAGAACCAAATTGAAATCGAGCGTGGCTCAGGTGCATGTCACAATGGTAACTCCACTGAGGACTAAAAAGACTTTGCTCCTAAAAGCATATCGATTAAATTTTCTTTATAATCGGGTTTTCTTATATTAATCTAAGCTTTTTTGAAAATTGCATACACCTTAGAGCATTAGAATTAAGTTAAGCATCCCTTCTTAGCCCCGGTGCTATCGTGAAGCATGCCCTACATTCACTCAATATGGGTAGGTGTCAAGAAAACCCACCAACCTAAGTCTTGTACCAATTGGTATATAAAATGATGACCCATCGATGTTATACTTGTGATGAGTTAGACCTATTGATAGGGATCATACTTGGGTAGCCCTAAAATTTCTCACCTTTGACTCAAGCCTATGTAATGACAATAGCTACTTCCCTTAGGTTGTATAACCATAATAATATTTGCTTGCTATGTGGACCTTTATGTATTAGTTGAACTCAAACAAATTTAGAGTGTATAATCAAAGGCTGCCATACCCTGGCAAGCCCTACCCTATTTGCATGAGTTAGTCGAAATAAATAATGGTTAAAACCCATATGCTTGCACTTGCAATTAATAGAAGTTATGCTGCCAGTTTTCCATCGTGCACCATGCATGCCCATCGTGTACCCTATTGACCTATAGGCTAAGCGCACCTAAGAAAAAAACTATATGACCTCCTATATAAGAGTAATAAGGTTGGAAGGCTTTGTCTATGCTTGTGTGTGATTGTGATTAACATCTAATGAAAGCGTTCATTGCATTCATGCATCATGTATATACAATGTTCATGCATCATTCCTAACATTTGATTCTTACAACCATCATAGATTCATCTAAGTGGTCTAGAGGCTCAAATGATTTCTTAGTTTGGAGATCGATATTTGAGTTGCTAGGGTCAAGTCCAAGTTCAAAGTTGGAACTAAAGGTCAGTTTTGGGTTGAGCCTAAGCCAGTTGTCAGAAAGCAGTCAGGAAACAAGATCAGAAATGGATAGCAAACAATTGATCGAGATTGGGACAATCATGTATTAGATAACAAGGTTTTTATGCCTAAGGGAAAGGTTGAATGCTTCTTCTTTAGGACCTTTGGTGATACAAGATGAATTAGATTGAAGGCTAGATAGATGGCTTTAGGAGTTTAAGGAAAGATTGATGGCCATGATTGGCAGGTTGGTGGCTTCTTTAGCACCAAACACTAAAACTCGACTTGTAACACCTACTCGCAAGACAGCGAAACTAGTGCATGTTGGGGATGCTACCATGACAGATGCTACGGTGCTTTAAGACCCATCAAAGAGGGAAAGGAGTCATGAGTCAGAGAATGGTTGCATTAAGGAAGAGGATAAGGAATATATTCCTCCAGTGATGAATATGAGAACTAGAGGTCTTATTGCTGAGGATGCAGCCTTTAAGAAAATGGAAAAGAAGGTCAAAGCAATGTCTGGGTTGTTGTTTGCTATAAGGGGAATAAACCTTGAGGACTGAGATTTAGATGGAGGTGAACCTCTTCCTCAAAGGTTCAAGATGCATGACCTACCAAGGTTTGATAGAACTTTAAATCCTACTATAGATGTTAAACGACACACATTGATCATGAAAGGCATCACCTTAACCAAGAAGTAGAAGGTAGAATATTTTTGTTTGAGTTTAATAAGGCCCGCAATTTACTGGTATTATGGATTGGATAGGCGCACTAAGGAAGACTGGGATTTACTAACTGAGGAGTTCCTCAAGCAATATGCTTGTATTACTAGAATAAAGGTCACCTTGAAATACCTTAAATTGCTCCAATAGAAGCATGACAACTCCTTTTATGAGTACCTCATTAGATAGAGGAGTCGAGTAAAGGAGATGAAAAGGAAGCCTGAAACAGTTGACCAGAATAGGCTCTTTATTCGAAATGCAAGTTTGCCATGAATTTACAATATACATATTAATGAGAATAAGAAAAATCACCATTGATTTTTGTTAAACAGTTGATTTTCCTTCTCACCGGGTTGTCACAAACCACAGTGTCTAAAATTGAACACCTCTAATGGGTAATCCACACTAGAGAAGGATTGAATAAACCAACAATGGAGGAATACAAGCCTGGCCGAAATCCCTTGACGCTAGCAAGGGGGAAGTGGCGGCTAGGGTTAGAGAATGAGATAAAATCTTTTTCTCCTAATTGTTCACCTTTTTTTCTTAAACCTTATCACTTGGATTTTTATAATTAGGTTAAAAAAATCCAACTTCATAATAGGATTGGGCTCTTTAAAATTATTCGAGAAATATTAAATGGGCTTCTAGAATTATTAATAATTTATTTGGGCTCAATTAAATCCAATTTAAGTCATTTCACAAAAGATTATGCACAAAACCCATAAACTAGGCCCATTGTGTATATACTTGGATTTAATCACCCAAATGAAATCCAAATCCATCCAAATTAAATATGTAGGCTTCATAAAACCTATGAGATATATTTAATTTATCTTGGTACAAGAATTATGCCTCTAAGGCCTTCTATCAGCAAGTGGCATGAAACACTTCCTCTATAGGGTTTCTATGCCAAAATCATTTCCTCGGGCCTCTTTAAATTTCTCCAATGGATCTATTAATTATTATATCAGCCCTATAAAACTTATAGTCTAATAATAATTAATTATGAAATACATTATTTCAATTAGGTCCATCTTACAGAACATTTCTAAAAAGTTCTGCGAATAATTTTATTTGACCATAATTAATTAAACTATTTAAATAATTATTCTCTTATTCACTTCTCTATTCCTATAATAATATCAAATATTATTATCCTTATCATTTTACCATTTTATCCTTTTCTCTATATGTGTGTGACCTATTGGTTTCCTGTCCATATTGGCAGTACAATATGTAATCGCGAGTTTTATTCAAAACTCACATGATTTAAACTTCTTTAAATCATTTTATCAATCCCTATTGATATTTATGATACACTATTATACAAGTCCTGAGCGTCCTCTAGCTAGGCATCATGACTACTCAAATGTTAGGAAAGTCAAGTGGTTTGACTATACCCTTCCATAGAAACAGTTACCGTGCAATTACTCCTTTCACTACTCTTACCTCAATTAAATTCTGAGTATGGTTTTCTATCAACTCATGTAAATCTAATTATGTATGTTCTATAAATTTATCCATTATTCCCAAAATGCCCTTTATGGATCCCTATCCATCTTGGCATATTACTCTGGCCAGAGATTCTCTGAATAAGGCAATTATAGAATCATGCGAGATAACTTTCCTTAATAAATCTGGGATGGTGAATCCTTTGTCAATCACTCAACTATCTTCAAGTAGGTCATGATATACCCAATCTCCTAACTATGTTCACCTCCAGTTGGAAGTAATCAGTTATGGAGTCAAAGTATACCACTTGCTACTTAAGATAACCTTGGTGATCTCAAGTCTAAGGATACTTACACAACCGCTATGAAGAGATTCCTCATTGACATAGATTTAATATCCATGTTAGGATTTTCTTTGCTGGTCTCTAATGAACTTGTTCTTCTACAAGCATCTATATGTTACCTTTAATTATCTTCCATAATCACAGTTACAAGAACCATTGCTTGAACCATTTAAGAAGTATAACATATGCTAGTTTGTTCGAATTAACAATGTCCTATCTTGTTAATTATATGACTAGGGATATTTAGATATTAACACATTTGCATGCAATAGACATCTCATATCATGAACACTTTCATGATTGCTTTGCACTGTGTTTATAATATATAGGACTTCATTTATTAATTTAAGATTTACAAACTCATGTATTTAAATATAGCATTAATAAATGAATGATGCCTTTTTATTAAGAATATGAATTCATACATATGAAATACATCCATATTACATGGGATCTAGGGCATACTCTCTAACAATATCCTACTTGTACTAGAGCCAATCACTCATATGTCTTAGACCCAAGCTATTTATATGGTGATCGTGCTTTATCTGGAAAAGTGCTTTAGTGAGGGGATCCACCACATTATCATATATGGGGACCCTTTCTATTTTCACATCATTTCTAGCTACTATTTCCCTTATGAGATTGTAGCATCTAAGAACATGCTTCGATCGCTGATGAGACCGTGGTTCCTTTGCTTACACAATGGCTCCATTGTTGTCACAATATAAAGGAATCAGATCAACAATGCTAGGCACCACTCCTATTTATATATGAACTTTTTGATCCAGACTGCTTTTTTGGCTACTTTTGAAGTAGCAATGTACTCAGCTTCGATTATGGAATCAACAGTTGTTTCTTGTTTGGAACTCTTCCAACTAACTGTCCCTCCTCCCATTATGAACACAAAACTAGAATATGATTTACAATCATCTTTGTCAGATTAGAAGCTGGCATCAGTATACCCATTTACTTCCAAACTGCCCTCCCCATATACCAAGAATATATCCTTAGTTCTTCTCAAGTACTTAAGGATATTATTGACAACTGGCAAGTGTTCCTCTCCAAAATTAGATTGGAATCTGCTTATGACACTTAAAGAAAATGCTACATCTAGACGTGCACATAACATAGCATACATGATAGAACCAATTGCAGATGCATATGGTATTCTATTCATGCTCTCTCTATCCTCTAGTGTTTGTGAACACATAGACTTAAAAAGGTGTTTCCCATGATCTATGGGTATAAACCTTTTGTTAGAGAGATCCATATTGAACCTCGTTAATACTTTATCTATATATGTACTTTGAGAAAGACCTAGCAACCTATTGGATCTATCTCTATAGATCCTTATTCCTAGAATATAGGATGCTTTTCCAACGTCTTTCATGGAGAATTGCTTGGATAACCATATTTTAACAAATTAGAGAAGAGAAATGTCATTTTCCATGATCAATATGTCATCCATATATAGAACTAGGAAGACAATTACACTCCCACTAACCCTTTTATATACACAAGGTTCATCTTCATTCTGTGAGAAACCAAACTCTTTGATTGTCTCATTGAATCATATGTTCCAAATCATAAAGGCTTGCTTCAAACCATAAATGGATCTTTAAAGCTTGCATACTTTTTCGCCATTTCCTAATATGAATCCTTATGGTTGTGTCATATACACATCCTCAATCAAATTTCCATTTAGGAAAGCTGTCATCACATCCATTTGCCAAACCTCATAATCATAATGAGTTGCAATAGCTAAAAGTATTCTTATAGACATAAGCATCACTATAGGAGAAAATGTTTCATCATAGTCAATACCTTCTTTTCGACAATAGCCTTTTGCTACTAAGCAAGCTTTATAGGTAACTATATTACCTTTCATATTGGTCTTCTTTTTAAAGATCCATTTGCACCCTAAGGGTTTTATCCCTTCAGGTGGTTGTGTTAAAGTCCATACTTTATTCTCATATATGGAGTCCATTTCAGAATGCATAGCCTTAAGCCATAAATCATATTCTGAACTGTTTAAAACTTCTTGATAGCTTGTAGGCTCATTGTCCTCTACTATAGTTATGCCTCTATCCGAATCAATGTGAAATCCATATCTCACAGGGATATAATGCATTCTAGTAGATCTTCTAGGATTTTATGTATAATCAAGTTTAACTATAATCTCATCATTATAAAATTTAGTCTCAGGTTCGATCGGTTGATCTACTTCTATTTGTGGGTCTTAAACTTCACCAAGTTCAGTTTTACTCCCACTGTCCTCTCGTAGGAGAAATTCTCTTTCCAAGAAGGAAACATGCCTTGAAACAAACACCTTTTGTTCTAAGGGATGATAGAATAATATCCAAATACTTATTTTGGATATCCCATAAATAAACATTTGTCAGACTTAACATCTAGTTTGTCTGACATTGTCCTTTTCACATAAGCAGGACCACCCCATACCTTCATATGAGAAAGTGTGGGTTTCTTGTTATTCCACATCTCATATGGAGTAACATCAACCAATTTACTAGGAACTCTGTTTAACGCATAAACAACAATTTCTAGTGCATATCCCCAAAAGGACTTAGGCAAGTCTGCTTGGCTCATTATGCATCAAACCATATCTAATAGTGTTTAATTTCTCCTTTTAGATATACCATTGTGTTGTGGTGTATATGGTGGTGTCCATTGAGATAAAATCCCATTATCTTTAAGATAATCTTGAAATTCTTGGCTTAAGTATTCTTCACCTCGATTCGATCTAAGTGTTTTAATGCTCTTGTGAAATTGTTTCTCTACTTCATTTCTAAATTCTTTGAACTTTTCAAATGCTTTTGAATTATATTTCATTAGATAGATATATCCAAACCTGCAATAATCATCTATGAAAGTAATGAAGTAGGAGTAACCTCCTCTGGCATGTGTAGTCATTGGACCACATAAATCTGAATGTATTAAGTCTAAAACCATTTTAGCTCGTTCTCCTTTACCAATAAAGGGAGCTTTTGTCATTTTCCCCAATAAACAAGACTCACATGTATCAAATGATTCTAAATTAGATGATCCCAAATCACCTGACTTGTATAATTTGGCCATGCGTTTCTTATTTATATGGCCCAAACGACAATGTCATAAATATGAGGTATTTAGATTATCTTGTTTCATTCTCTTGGTATCCACATTATGCACTTTTTTAATTTAATCAAGAACAAATATACCATTCTCAATAATAGCTTTTTAAAAATGTATTGTTCTTAAAAATGTAACAACACTTGTCCTTTAAAGAAATGTCATAATCGTTCAATAAACAACTGAAAGAAATAATGCTTTTGGATAAAGCTAGAACATACTAACAATTATTTAATTCCAGTATTAATCCACTTGAAAGAGGCAAATGATAAGTCCCCATAACTGTTGTAAAGATGTTTTGTCCAGTAGCTGCCTGTAGACATATTTATGCCTTTCCAACTCTTCTTATGATTTTAAGCCCCTGTAGATCATTACACAAATGAGATCCACATCTGATATCTAATACCCAAGATTGTTTTGAAGCAATAGAATAAGTATTAATTTCAATCATATGAATACCTAAAGTAGAAGCATCAACTTGCTTCTTCTCCTTGAGAGAATCTAGATAGGCCTTGTAGTTATGCTTCCAATGACCATCTTTTCCACAATAAATCAAGTTCCTTTAGGATTCTCTTTCTTGGCAACCTTCTT
This sequence comes from Excoecaria agallocha, assembly GCA_037975025.1. Taxonomy (NCBI): domain Eukaryota; kingdom Viridiplantae; phylum Streptophyta; class Magnoliopsida; order Malpighiales; family Euphorbiaceae; genus Excoecaria; species Excoecaria agallocha. The sequence goes on along the minus strand of CM075807.1, from coordinate 26,504,558 downwards.
CTTGGAGATCCTACCATTCTTTGGTTGTGCCTTGGTTATCTGCATCTTCTTCTTCTTCTTCTTCTTGCCTTTCACAGAAGTGACAACCATAATACTTTTTGAATCCTTCTTGAAGGATCCATCAGCTGTTTTGAGCATGTTGGTTAACTCAGGAATGGTTACTTAGATCTTGTTCATGTTGAAGTTAAGCACGAAAGGTGCAAAAATTGGAGCCAATAAGTACAAGATTAAATTTATGTATAGATCATTATCCATTACATAGCCAAGTCTACTCAAATGCTTAATATACCCATTCATCTCCAATGCATGAGCAGCGGCAGGCCGGCCGGAAGTGCCTTCCACCATTTTGCAGCTAAATAGAGCTCGAGCAATCTCATATTGCTCAGTTCTAGCCTAAGAAGAATAAAGCTCCTTTAGATGCAAAATGATGGTTCTAGCATCCATTATCTTATGTTGCTTCTGAAGCACTGTGGAGATAACACCCAGCATTAGACATGCTGCTATTTCACTATCCTCCATGTATTTTTGATAAGTGCTCTTGATCTCATCAATGGCATCATCTGATGGAAGTGGTGGTGTATCTTTATCCAAGACATAATGGATATTTTCAGCTTTGAGAACAATTCTCACTGGCCTGATCCAGTCAAAATAGTTGCTGCCAACTAGCTTGTTATCCAAGATTGATCGTATATGAATGTTTTATGTGCTCATAATGATGACCTAGATGTGAAAAAGAAAACCTATGAGAGTATGTTCATATATATGTATGCATTAATTAGGTCTTTAATTAATCCATTTACTCCCACCACTATTTTATTGTGAATCAATAGTCCTCACTATTTAATCTAAGAAAACCCGATGGTTTTCTTAGTGGGCCAATATCCAATCCTTGATATGAAATTTGACCTTGACTGTGATCAACAAATCAAACTCCATACCCTTGAAAGGTAGGTATCTCTATACCAATTGTGTCTCTACACAATTATTGGATCATTAGGTTATCAACTTTTGATACATGCATATCATATATGCATTCCCTAATCTTGCCTTTGGAACCATTAGCCTTGACTATGGTCAACAAGCTAATGGGCTAGCTAAGATGACCTATTTAATTAGATTCGAACATATTTGATATAATGTGAGCTTGACTGTGGTGAACAACCCACACTATAAAGAACTCTGGTTCTCCTCAAATTAATGGAAGGCTTTATAAACCTTAGTATTAGTATGAGGAATTTTAGTTAATTAAGTCTCATCATACATGGTTGGCATATATTAGTATGCATCCTATATCTATCACATAAATATAAGATTCCAAATATGGTATAGTTATAGAATTTACTACATTGATTTCTATGAGCCAAAAGGGAAATCAAAAGGTCACACCTAGGTAATATGCATGATTCAAACAAGTAAAAAAAATAATTACATTATCTTCAAACTTGTTGGATCTCCATCCGGCCCATCTTGCTCCTTGATAGTGGTCTCCATCTCTATCTCTAATTCTAATCTAAGTAATCTAATTACATATTAAAATTTGGAAAAGAAATACAAACCAAAAATAAGTGTCCGGGATATGAAAGTCCTCATTAGGCCAAAACATGCGTTATGCTCAATCACATTGGGCCTTGTTCATAACTATCGATCATGCCAATTATACACCCTTATATGCATTTCTAATGCATAAAGTAAAACATATAATGGATTAATAACTTTGTTTTAACTCTTGAAACATACTTTTGAGTTATTTTAATAATGTGATCAAATTAGGAAACTTTTTCCATTTTGGAAACTTTCATTTTAGGAAACCTTTTTGCATGCATGTGTTCTTACTTTAATTATCAATCCAATTGATTATTAATTAATTATCAATTGATTATTTAAATAATAAATCATATTAAATAATTAAAAAATTAATTTTGGGCTTAAAACAAGGGTAGGCTGAAACCCATATAATAAACCCTAAAGTGTGTTCACACATAAACTAGTTTTCTATCTATTGGACCATTTGGGCCTTTTGGAATAAGCCAAGCCCACTCCAGCCCTTAAAACCAATTAATAAACTTAATTATAGTTTATAATATATAACTGAAATCATCTCTTTGTGCCCATCAAGTCATTCACTAATTTAAACCAAGTCCGTAAACATAATTAAGCCCATTAATTGGTTTTAATAAATTAGAATTAATCCAATTAATTCAACACCCATTTTAATTAATACAATTAATTAAAAATATATTAATATATCAGATATATCAGATTTAGAAAATTAAAATTGTTCTAAACAAGAACATACCAAGAATACACGAAGAACACCAATTTATCGAACTTTTTGTCTAAGCTAGTTTTCATGTAAAACTTGTTCGATTTTAATTTTGTTTGATCCTATGGCTTAATATCACATATTAAACACATAAATTATCATCAAAATAATCTTAGTGTGGATCAATAAAAAATTAATTTAGAACAGCCCCTAAACTTTATTGAAAAATAAAAGCCATTCACGCTAAAACCATGATTTTTTTCTCAAAAGAATCGTTTTTAATTTTCATTTTCTAAATTTGATCACATACATCCAGAAATCAATATTTATCATTCATGAACAATTAAATATGATATTTTTAAAGTTCATGAAATAAATAACACAAAAATAAAAACTATTCCTTAAAATATATAATTATAGATTCATGGCAAAACCGAGGCTCTAATACCATGTTTGAAATTATAGGTTACATGCATCTCATACATAAGTGAAATTTAAAATTTTTAACCAATAAATCTAATCTTGCCATGAAATTACAACGTACATATTAATGAGAATAAGAAAAATTACCTTTGATTTTTGTTGAACAGTTGATTTCTCTTCTCACCGGGTTGTCTCAAACCATAGTGTCCAAAATTGAACACCTCCAATGAGTAATTTACACTAGAGAAGGATTGAATAAACCAAAAATGGAGGAATACAAGGCTGGTCAAAATCCCTTGATGATAGAGAGAGGAAAGTGGCGGCTAGGGTTAGAGAATGAGATAAAATCTTTTTCGCTTAATTGTTCACCTTTTTTTCTTAAACCCTATCATTTGAATTTTTATAGTTAGGTTAAAAAAATCCAACTTCATAATAGGATTGGGATATTTAAAATTGTTGGAGAAATATTAAATGGGTTTCTAGAATTATTAATAATTTAGTTGGGCTCAATTAAATCCAATTTAAGTCCTTTCACAAAAGACTATGCATAAAACCCACAAACTAGGCCCTTTGTGCATATACTTGGATTTAATCACCCAAATGAATTCCAAATCCATCCAAATTAAATATATAGGCTTCATAAAACTTATGAAATATATTTAATTTATCTTGGTCCAAGAATTAGGCCTCTAAGGCCATCTATCAACAAGTGGCATGAAACCCTTCCTCTAGAGGGTTTCTATGCCAAAATCATTTCCTTGGGCCTCTTTAAATTTCTCCAATGGATCTATTAATTGTTATACAAGACTTATAACACTTATAGTCCAATAATAATTAATTATGAAATACATTATTTCAATTAGGTCCATCTTACAGAACATTTCTTAAAAGTTAATTAATTATTCTCTTATTCACTTCTCTATTCCCATAATAATATCAAATACTATTATACTTGTCATTTTACCATTTTATCCTTTTCTCTATATGTGTGTGACCTATTGGGTTCCTATCCATATTGGCAGTATAATATGTAATTGTTGGTTCTATTCAAAACTCACATGATTTAAACTTTTTTAAATCATTTTATCAATCACTATTGATATTTATGATACACTCTTATACAAGTCATGAGCGGCCTCTAGCTAGGCATCATGACTACCCAAATGACAGGAAAGTCAAGTGGTTTGACTATACCCTTCCATAAAAACAGTTACCATGCTATTACTGCTTTCACCACTCTTATCTCAATTACATTCTAAATATGGATTTTTGTCAACTCAAGCAAATCTAATTATGCATGTCCTATTAATTTATCCATTGTTCCCAAAATTCCCTTCATGGATCCCTATCCATCTTGGCATATTATTCTGGCCAGAGATTCTCTGGAAAAGGCAATTATAGAATTATGTGAGATAACTTCCCTTAATAAATCTGGGATGGTGAATCCTTTGTCAATCACTCAACTATCTTTAAGTAGGTTATGATATACCTAATCGCCTAACTATGTTCACCTTCAGTTGGAAGTAATCAGTCATGGAGTCAAAGTATACCACTTGCTACTTAAGATAACCTTGGTGATCTCAAGTCTAAGGATCCTTGCACAACCACTATAAAGAGATTCCTCACTGACAAATATTTAATATCCATGTGAGGATTCTCTTTTCAGGTCTCTAATGAACTTGTTCTTCTAACAAGCATCCATATGTTAGCTTTGATTATCTTTCATAATCACAATTATGAGAACAACTGCTTGAACCATTCAAGAAGCATAACATATGCTAGTTTGTCCAAATTAACAATGCCATATCTTGTTAATTCTATGACTAGGGATATTTAGATATTAACACATTTACATGCAATAGACATCTCATATCATAAATACATTCATGATTGCCTTTCCACTGTGTTTATAATATCTAGGACTTCATTTATTAATTTAAGATTCACAAACTCATGTATTTAAACATAACATTAATAAATGAATGATACCCTTTTATTAAGAATATGAATTCATACATATGAAATATATCCCTATTACATGGGCTCTAGGGCATACTCTTTAAAATATATATATATATATATATATAATGTTTACATTATTAAAATTGTATGTTGATAGTAAAGTTACATTACCATCTTTCATACCTAAAGCCAGACTCTGCATCTTTTACATCTTTAGGGTTTTTTACTTTTCTAGAAGAGATGCTGCCACTCTTTTTCAAGAGTGAGGCTTTGGTATCTCCATTGCCTTCAAAATCCCAAATCCTAGCCTCAGACTTGAATATACTGTGTGTTTCCTTTGTTGGGTTGAGACAATACCATGATAAAAAGCCGAGAGGACCCCTCTGAAGAGGGAAGAAATTAATAGTAAAAGAAGCGCTTTTTGTAATTCAGGGATTAAAGAGATTTAAAGATGATGAAGAGAAGGTTAACAAGTTTATCAAAACCCGTGTTTTAAGGCTTTTGAAAATGGACATGATTGTTGTTCTCACTGAGCTTGAGCACCTAAAGAAGGTCTCTTTAGCTACAAAGGTGATTACTTTAATATCCAAGTTGGTTTCATTTGCCTTGTTTTTCTTATATTTGTCTCATTTTCTAACTGGGTTGTCCTTAATAATGTTCAAAATAAATAAATCATTATTTTTTTCTTTTTGATGGATCATGTTGTTTATGCAATGTATTCATTGGCCTAGCATTGGTTTTATGGATGGATTAAATTAGCTTGGAGGAGTGTTTATTTCATTACCTAATATTGCTTGTAACTGTTTGATATAATGCTCCAAAGAAATTTTTTATCTTGGTCACAACTTTGTTTGTGAGGATTTAAGGTTAAGTCATAAGGAGAACTTTTAAAATGTGTGGCTAAAAAGAGTGATTCTTGAAATACGTTGTTATCAATTTTCGTTATTGCTGTTAACTTGTTTCACTTTCTCTATATTGATTAATTTGTTCATCCACAGATTGCAGGTTTCCACAGATGGCAGTAGTAGCAGCAACAGTTGTGTTGCCACCAATGCCATTTCTGAGACATTCTAACCTAGAAGTGCTTAGCATATCAATTACTGCTGGTGAGCTGCGAAAACTCTCCTTTTCACCTGCGAATACTTTTTTTTCCAACACGAATATTAATTGTCAATTCTTATTGATTTTCAGATATTAATGAGTGCAAAGATGCTACCCTTAATGACTGCATAAGTGTTGAAAATTGTCTAAACTGAGGGGTACTACACATGCTCCTGTGGCAAAGGCTAGCATGGGGACGGAAGGAGAATGGGACAAGGCTACCTTGCTAATCAATCACCAGCAATCAAGATTATTATTGGTAAGTTGGAAACTAAAATCTAAAAATGTTCTATAATTAAAACCACTTCAATCACTACCCGTACACCTCCATCTCTTTGTTGATTCATTTATATTATTTTTCATTTTGTAAACGTTTTTTACATAACAATTATTTTTTTTTCATAACTCCTATGACTCAATTTATTTTTTAAATAAAGTGAAATAAAAATAATTATTTTTATAGATTATATATGCATAAATTTTTTATATATAATCTATTCCGTACTAAACTTGTTTCTTTACAACATTTAAATATAATAATTGTCTCGATTAAAAAAAAAGATACAATTTGTCATTGCAGAATTTTTTTAATCAAAATGTCTTAAGTTGAATTATTTTCTTGCCTTATCAACATTTTTTAATTTAATTATATTAATAATTTTCATACTAAATATCAAACATGGTGAACTTCAAATCATAAGTTTAGTAGCGCCAAAAAGCAATTGGTTTGCTTATGTTTTGTTGGTTTCTGCTAATGCATATCTCAATCAACATTATTTCTTGGCAAAGACAAGACAATGCTCGGTGTTTGAAATTTCACGTCTTTCTATAGTAAATAATTAAATACTTAGACTTTGAATGTTGGATTGGAAGTTGATCGTATAGCTGAAGTCTTAGCACTTAACAGATATTTATTGAATTTATTCATATTTAATAATTATATGAAATTCACTTTTTTCATATAATTATTCAAGTATGGTCGAGGATTATCCTCTTACATATATACTTTTATTTGTACATTTGTATATTTTGTAATTAAACTCACTGATTATATTTAGAGTAGAATAAGATAGAAGAATATAGGATAATAAAGTTAAGTTATAATAGCTCATATCCTCGTGTATTATGTTATAGTTGGGATGCTTATATGATGTTTTGTGTCAATCTCAATTGTTCCAACTTCATGTTTAACTATATAGAAATTTCAAATTAAATGTGTAAAATAAATAGTGCTTGAATAGACACTATTATACTCTAAGCATTAATGCTTATTTTTTTAGAGTTCCATTAATTTGTTGTATATTTTGCAGAGGTATTTGTTGAGGAAAGGTCTCTCACACTTCTATAAGCAGAACGCGGAACAACTTATTTAATGGAGTGAGTTCTATTTTTCATGTCTTGGAGTTCCTTAATATTTTATTTCTTTCTCTTTCTGTCTTTCATTTCTTTCATTCGTAGCCATTACTTTTGTTGCTGCCTGCATTTTTACATGCTTTATGTTGAACTGCTTATTTCTTACTTCTTCAAAATTTAATTCTATTTTCTTAGTGATAACTTGTTCTTGCTGTGGTTAACAACTTCTTGTTGTAATAGTGAGATGAATGTGTGAATTCTAGTGTTTAAGTGCCCAACCACTAATTGCTTCTTGCAGAAACTAAACCAAACATGCATGATAGTTTTTTTTTCTATTGTTGCTGATTGTGATAATTAGTTTTATATTTTTGCACTATTTTTTAAATTTGCATGCATAATGCTACAATGAATTGTCTAGGGAATGTAAAATGAGAAACCATAGGAGTTTTGTTCCACATGCAAGAAAATAGGCATGCCAATTGACATCCTTCATATGGGATTCTTGGGAAATATACCTGTTAGGAATGGGATTGACTAATTCTGATTACCTGCTAATTAGAATATTTTCTCAAAAATATATAATATTTTTAGTGATGGAATATTAATGATTAATTTCGTCGTAACGTTTTTTAGCAGTAGGCAAATTTACCGACTGAAATATGATTACCGTCGTTAAATTTGCCTAAGGAATTTATAATTTCGTCGAAATTTTGCCTACAAAATAATTATTTCCGTCAATAAAATTGTTGTCGAAGAATATAATTTCGTCGATAATTTTACCGATGGAGAATATAATTCCATCGATAATTTTACCGACGGAAAATATTTTCATCGGCAAAAGTGCCTACAATCGGATCTCCTTCGTCATTTTTTGTCGCTAAATTCCGTCAAAAATTTTATTTCCCTACGAAAATTCACTAAATTCGGTCGGGAATTTTCGTTGGTAAAGTGAATTTTTCTTGTAGTGTGCATATCAACAAGCTATCACTAATGAGACAGTTGACCAAGGGTTAACACATCGACAAATTGATGGTAACTACCTAAGTAAGGATTAATACATCGACAAATTAATGGAAACTACCTAACCAAGGGTTAACACTTCATTAAATTGATGGTAACTACCTAACCAAGGGTTTACACATCGATAAACAAATGTTAACTACCCAACCAAGGGTTAACACTTTGACAAGCTGACAGTAACTACCAAACTAAGGGACTCACTACCTCAAATGGTTTGCATTTTAATAAAATCAACTAGAGATTTGCTCACATAGGTATGCATCATTTTCCTTCACTTTGAATTTTGACTCACTTTGGCATTTGTGCAAGTGCATTTATAAAATTCCCATATTTTTTGAGTTTTTAAAAAATGAAAGATAACGACGATTTTAGGGTTTTGCTCGAATTTGGGGGGATCAGGTCCTTCTATACCTAGAGAGTTAGAGTTGGAGTGTGACTTTAACTCCTCCTTAGGTATGAATCACAAAAACTAAGGTTTTTTAAAAGAAGAGAGAGGGGGAGACTTTTTGAAAAAAGAAAACTAAGTTTTCAAGAGAGAAAAAAGGCTAATTTTCTCCTCTTAGGAAACTAGGGTTCACATCATTTTCAAAAAAACACATAAAAATCTTGATTTTCTTGATTAAAAAGGATCAAGGATCGTAGTAGAGACAAATATTGTCACCATTATAGAATTAAAATATCTCCTAAGGGTAATATTATAGGTTCTCCCTCCTTTTCTCTCTAGATTCATTCTCATCTTGTACATTTTTTTTAATGGTACTATATGTGTTTCTTGTGTTATTTATTTAGATTTGCACATTTAGTTGAATGCCATGTCAATCTAAATCTGTTGACAATATACTAGTATGTGATTGCCTCCATGAATGTATGTTTTACACCTTATTTTTAAGATGTTTCTTAGTTATTATCTTTATTATTATATAGATAAAATGTGATTTAGGATTAGTACTTTAGGTTCGGCATGCTCTAGATCTATACAATTACATGTTTAGGGTTTATTTATGATCTTGACAAATATTGTGTTTAATTTTTGCTCTCTGCATCTATCCCTCGGGTGACAAATGAAAAGAAAGCACCACAAATGGTCATCTATCAACGTGATAGACAGGACATCATGGCATTTTCTTTCTGTCCCATCCCTCTTCTGGTCATGGGCATTCATGTTCTTCTAGGGGCATCAGTGGCAAGATTTGTGCTTATTTTAATGTCCTTTTTATGTCTTTTCTTAACATTTGATTTTTATTTTTTTCATGCCTTTATGTGAGTTTTTTTCTTCTGTATGCATGTTTAAATTCTGGCATTCAAATTTTATATATTACCTTAATTTGTTTTTCATTTTGTATTTCTTTTAAAATATTATTTGATCGATTTTTTATGGTTTGTGTGCGCAATTGTTGGATGCATATTTGGAGTTCCCTCATGGGATGATTATGCTTTGGGTGTTGTGTGAGGTCCTTAACATGACCCTAGTTAGAAATCCATGTTCTAATAGGGTTATATATTTAATTGAGATTAAATTATAACCGTGAATTTCACATAAGGTATGGGATAAGTGATAAATTATTTATATTATATTAATGGCATGAAGGAAATTAAATTATTATTTTGGTTTAATAATGGTCAAGGGTGTAATTGAAACATGAAGTGTGAATTTAAGGGTAAATTTGTAAATATGACATTTTATGGGCCAATTATGAATAAAGAAAAAATTTAGTGGTTGATTTAAAAGAAATATTTAATGAAGGGGTCAATGTAAATCATGCAAGAAAATGAGAGGTTTTGATGGGACATGCAAAAATTTAAAGGATTGAAAAGGGGATTTTTCCTTGTCACTATACATAGTCATTTTTAAGGTAGAGAGAGAATGTATGGAAAAGGCCGACTTATCAAGTGAGAATTCCAGAATTTGGTTCTCTCTCTCCTTCATTTTCTTTGATCTCTTAAAGCATATCTAAGTGTTCTTAGAGTAATCCTTACATGTGAGATTAATCAAGGATAATTAGTGCTAAACATTTAGGTAAGCATATTAATTTGGTGTTCATCTCTTCTTCTTCATCCTCTTCTTATTTTGTTAATGGTGGATTGAGTAAAATGTTGGAATTTTGTGTTAATGGATGAAATTTTTGTTAAGGAGAAGAAGAAGGGGGAAGGAGTAAAGGAAAAGGAAAGGTATAAAATTAAAGCTAGAAAGGGGAATTTTTAGCCAAGGTATGGGACTTGTGTGGTTTTGAGTTTATATGGATCTTCTTGCTCTTTGAAATGCATGCAATTTGAAGTTTTGACTAGATTTTAGAAATGTTAATGTATGTCAAAAATGATGGAAGAACTTAGAGTTCTTAAAGGGATTATTCCCTAATAGCTTAACATTGTTGGGTAATTATACTTTTAAAAAAAGACTTAGCATGAAAGGACCCTTAACCATTAGTGGTATTCACATGTTTCATATTATGTTTTGATGTCAAATTATGGAATTTAAATTAAAGGTATTAGTTGAAGTGTTATGAATTAATAATGCATGAAACTGGGAATAAAATGGTGTAAGCTTGAGTAAGTTATTCAGGCATAAAACGAAATCCTTACAAGAGTTGTTGTACATGAAAAGACATTGGAATTGTATAATCCGCTTCTATAGCGCTCGCGTGAATAGTCACGCTCACGACAATGCACTATATGTGGACCTTTATTTTTGCCTCGATCACGCTTGCGATGAAGTAGTATATGTGGACTTTAATTTTTCCCTCGGTCACGCTTGGAACCTTAGTCACACTCGCAACTTAACTATGTAATATGTACCCTTCTTTTATTGTATTGCTTTTGTATGAGAGAAATTGCTTAGCATCTTAGAACCTCTACAGACTATGTACAATAATACAACAAGCCAAGAATCCATATGAGTATAGTATTGATATATGTATAGTTAAAGTATGACCAAAGAATTCATGGAATTGTATGATAAAATTCAATTAAATGTTATGACATGTTATAGAGTTACATATGTGAGGCATGTGTTATTATAAGCAACCGAACATGTATGTTCCACTACTTGATTGAAAAGGCATGCTATGCACACATGTAAAAGCTATTGAAAGTAAGTTAGAAGAACATGAAAGACTTTATTATTAATGCATATGAAATAAGTAATGCTTTAGCACGGCTATGAACACGTGTGATGCCTAATGATAACATGTTCAAGTATATGATCATGATGATATGTATATTCAAATACAGGTATTTGTATTACTATAAGAATACATGAGATACATGTTTATACACTGGAAAATTGTGTATTATGATATGATCACATATATTTGCAAAGTGTATGATATAAGCACAAGCATGATATATTAAAAGAAATTGAAAACTATATTGCCTGCTATTAGAGTTCAACTGTGAGTAGATAGGTGCTTATAGGGATATTGCAACTGCCCCTATTGACCTTATTTGAATCTAAGTTATTGTTGATCCGTTTGGATCATGAACAGCCCTATTTGGGTTGTTAGCTGACCCCGTTTGGGTTTGCTTGATCGATCCCCTATTCTGTTGACCCTGTTTAGGTTTATGTTTTTGATATCTTTGGATATCCTCTATTTTTATGCCCTCAGGTATCCCCTGTTCTTGTTATCTACTTTTAGAACTTCAGCAGACTATGTTAAAGTATAAATGCGGCATAGTTAATTACAGTATAATTAATGCATCTGATATATATGGAATAACATATTTAATTATGGTTTTTAAAGCATGGGTTATTTTTACATACATTATGAATAGATTCTTTTATGAAATGTTTAAACTCAAGTATGCTGAATTAAAAGTAGTGTTACATTATTATTTAAGATATTGTATTTTTATATGTATACTTCTTTTGAATATGTTATTTTTAATATTTTTCAATTATCATATGTTATATGTTTTTGACGACCATTGTGAGTGGTTGTCTTTCATGTTTAGTATCCCTACTAAGCTTTATAGCTTAGCACGGGTTATTTTATCCATGTAGGTTCTGTAGCCAAGGCTTTTGCACAAGAATAAACTCTGCATCAGGACAGGCCAACACTAGTTCAAAGAAATTGATGTAGGGATATTTTGGTTAATTTTGTATAAGTTATTTCACATGTTTACTATGTGTAAAAGGCTATTTAATACATATATGTTTTATGGAAGTAAATGATGTAATAAGCTCATCAAAAGAATGCTAGTATATGCATGCATATAGGAGCTAGAATACTTATATATATATATATATATATATATATATATATATATATATATATATATATATATGCTAGATGAATGTTGAATGCTATGCATGATAATGAACAGGTTAAGATAGTTGTATCATGCTTGATTATGATAAGTGGGTTGTATGATGAATCATTATGCATATGAAATTAAAGTAATGGAAGTTATGTGAAACCCCTAAATATATAAATGAATTGTCTAATAATAGGGATCATGTGATATGAATAATGTTGATCTAATTGGGTTAATAACTTACTATATTATGACTGCAAGGTATGATATAACATGTGCCCTAATTGGTTCAATTTCTTATTTATTTGCTTATTTTATTTTGCTTTATTTAGTTCAACTTTACTAATTTTGGATTTATTTATTTTGGGGATGTAATAGGTAATAATACAATAATTTTTCTTACACGTTTAAATGGAAAACTCACTTAAAATCATTTTTAATTAATTAATTTGGAGTTTTTCTCAATAAAATGGACCAATGTTTAATTTCCAACCCAAAAATCACACAACAATAAAAACAATTTTTTTTTGTAAAATATGCATGAGGCAACCAACATTCGCAACCCAATAAATGCCCCGATTTATGTATGTTGTTTTATCTTTACAGTTGGACAATTTTCTCTTGTAATAATTTAAGTAATTGATTTGATTGATTTTTTTATTTACCATTTTTATTATTTGATTGGCATGTTTATTTAATTTATCACAATGCATCATGTGGGAGGGGAAAGTGGATTAATGTCTAAAACCCAATTATAAAATAACACATAACCGAGGTGCCAAGTAAGAGTGACTGAACACCGTTCTTTGTTTGAGCATTAAAAGTTTAAGATTCATTTCCCAAAGTTCTGTTGGGTGGCAACTCCATGACACCTACCTCTTTGAGCCCACATTAGATGCCTTCATAGGTTAACTACCAACATTAATTTGGACTTAAGACCTTTTATCGTGAAGTAGGCAATTTATGAGTTATAACGAGCTTGATTAGGTCTTGGTCCTTAAAAGTGAGCCTCTAAGAACCCAACAAGAATCGAGTGTGGCTTCGGTGCATGTCATACCCTTCTTGTTAGATCTTGAGGTGAAGTGGCATCTACCATAGTATAACCTCCTATGGTTTTAGTGTTTGGTGTTGAAAAAGCCATCATCCCACCAATCATGGCCATCATCCTCTATTCAAAATACTATAACCTCCTATCTAGCTTTCTATCCAACTCATCTCTCATCTTCGAAGGCCCTAACACAGCAGCAATCAACCATTCCCTTAAAGACATAAGTCTTACTGTCTCATCCATAACTCTCCCAATTTCATTCAATTGCTCATCATCCATCTCTGATTCTATTTCTTTACTGCTTTTTGACAATTGACTTAAACTTAACTCTAAACGGACCTCTAATTCCAACCATGAACTTGACCCTGACCTTAACCTAAGCAACTCAACTATTGATCTCCGAACAAGGAAACTATATGACCTTATGGACCACTTAAGTGAATCTATGATGGTTGTAAGAATCAAAAGTTAGGAGTGATACATGATGGATGATGCATGAACATGGTATAACATGATGCATGGATGCAGCAAATGATTTCATTAGACATCAATCAGAATCACACACAAGTATGACAAAGCCTTCCAACCTTATTACTCCCACACTAGAGGTCGCACGGTCTCTTCCCTAGGTGGGCTTAGGCCTTAGGATAATAGGGTACCTAATGGACACATATGGTGCGTGATGGAAAACCGACAACATAATCTCTCTTAATTGAAAATCCAAGCATATGGATTTTATCCATTATGTATTTTCACTAACTTATACAGGCCAGGTTGGGTCCGTTGGAGCATGGTAGCCTTTAACTAGTACCCTCTTAATTTGTTTGAGTTTGGTCAATACACAAAGGTCTATGTAGCAGGTAAAAGTTATTATGGTTATACAACCTAGGGGAAGTAGTTATTGTCATTACATGAGATTGAGTCAGGGTGATGAGACTTTAGGGCTATATAAGTATGGTCCATGCCAATAGGTTTAGCTTATCATGAGCGTAAAGACCGATGGGTTACCATTTTATATACTAATTGATATAAGACTTAGGTTGATGGTTTTCCGTGACACCTCCTTGCATTAAGTGAACGTAGGGCATGTTTTAGGATTGCATTAAGGCTATAAAGAGATGCTTAACTTAATTCTAAGGCTCTAGCAACTATGCAAAAAATGCAATTTCAAAAAAAAGAAAGGATTAATAAGAAAAACTTGATTATAAGAAACTTAACCAAGATGCTTTTGGGAGTAAAGTCTCTTTAGTCCCTAGTGGAGTTACCCCTGTGACGCATGCTGGAGCCCAACTTGTTATCCGATTGGGTTCTTAGAAGTTTGCTTTTAGGTTCCAAGACCTGATGAGGCTCACTACTAATCATAAACTAGCCACTTCACAATAAAGAGGGTTTTAAGCCTAGTCTATTGTTGATGGTCAATCCATAAAGGCATCTAAAATGGGCTCAAAGAAGTAGGTATTATAGAGTCACCACCAAACAAAATATTAGAAAATGATTCTTAACATTTCGATGCCCAAATAGAAAACGTTATTCAAAACATCACTCTTAGTTCACATCTTGGTTAGTTTTTTTTCTTATAATCAAGTTTTTATTATTATTCTACTATCTCCCTTATCACACGTTGCAATACAATTGAAATTAAATAAACACGACAAGCATCTTAGGAAACGATAAATAAAAACAATCCTACTTAAATTATTACATAAGTAACTCATCCCTAAAGAAAAAAAAATGACAAAGAGGAAATGGCATACATAAAATGGGAAATTAATTGAATTTTTGGGAATATTGACTCCCTCACGCATGAGTTTTACTAAAAATAGAGAGCCTTTGGTTGATGTGAGCATCCGGTATCATCTATCCCCCCTCGTTTGTCAGACGACTGGCAGATCGAAGAGGAAAAGCCGCACTCGTTTGTGGGAATTTTTAGCCAAATCAGCCGGCCTCCACTTAGATCCGCCCCTAATGGTTGCTTTTCTTACATTAAATGTTAGGTAAGCCTTGATTTCAGCTTGTGATGAGAAAGGGGAGAAATTTCAGATTTAGGGATTTGAACATTTTAAAATTATGCTGTTAACATTTTAAAATCTCTTTGCAAGGGACATGACTAGATGGCCGTATTAAATGGAGATAGATTTTTTTATTTTTTCCTTGATCTCTTTATCTTGAGAAGAAAAAGGGAAGGAGTTTTCCATGTCTTTTGAGGTTAGCTTACACTAACAGCTACTTCTTTCTTTACTTAGACATTTACAGATGCAGACGCTGATAAAGATGGAAAGATTAATATAGAAGAATGGAGATAGATTAATAGACGTTGATTTCTATCAAACAAAAACCAGAGGACGAGGACTGGCAGTATGTATTAAAAATTAATTGACACAGAAGTAGACAACGGTTGCAAAGGAGTCTTTCCACATAGGGCAGCTTACATTTGGATAGCAACACCCTTGTCTTGTCTCCTCCACTTTAATTATTAAAGGCTTAGTTTGTAGTTTTTGATTTTGATTATTAGTACTCTTAGGCTGTTTACTTTCACCATTATTCCTTGTTGCACACATTAATCTCTTTTGTATTTTGACTTAGGCACACATCATACACTTAACAAATTTTCATAATATTTTAGGTTTTAACTCTCCAAGTTTTTGCCTATAAGTCCTAGTTGCAAAGGCAATCCCAAAAGATGATGAACCTTTGCTATCAGTATTATGTGTTATTTGATTTCGGATAAAAATTAAGAAATAATTTACGAAAACATCCAATTAAGCATTTAACTTGTTACTTTGAAGTATAAATGATTAATATTTTGCTACTTTATTCTAACTGATTAAGATTTTAAGATATGCACATTAAAGTCTCTTTTTTCTTTAATTAAATATGATGACAGGAGCTTGGTAGACTTGTTCTTGAACTTGTGAAATGCTTGCTATATTGGCAGTAGTAGAATTACTTTGGTATTTGGCCTGTCCTTTTTGGATCCAATGCTATGCATAGATTTGAAATGGAGTTTTCTTATTTGGAGAAATACTATTTATGGATTTGGGAATGGGCTGTGTTGAAGGCAATTTGTCTTTTGTTAATGGTGCTTTTAAAATCAGTACTGCTAATGAGAGCACTAATAATTGAAGTAGCAAGGAAAAATAGTTAATAGCAACAATGATATGCTTCCAGTTGGACCTTTTTTTTAAGAGAACATTGATTCAATAAAATGCACTATGTTGGATTCTTCAGTGTGCTGTTGTGAGCACAACAAAAAGGTAATTAGATTTAGACACTTAAACTGTTTACTTCTGATATTGCTGCAAGGAGTTCATTTATGTAATTTTTGGTCTATTGTCTTTTAGGATACAATGCTAATAGATTGCCTCTTGGTAAGCTAAGCAAGTCAACAATATCGAAGGTATGTTTAATTTGATGATTTTGTCTAAAAAGGAATCTAATCAAGTGGTGATAATAAATTATAAAGGCTATGGACGTTGCATTCTTCCGTCAGACAAATTAAGGCAACACTAATTTAAAGGTCTAGGTACATGCTAGAGCAACTTGAAATGCGGATTTGCTTTAGATACCGGTGATTAGCTATACGTGCTTCATGATATTTCTATTATGTTTTTTTTCCTACTAATATTCACTGGTAAAATTAAGGCTGCATTAAATTTCCAGCAATTATGTTTCCAGTTTGGCGGTCCAAGAGTTCTGAGTGTGCTATCATATTACGTGTTACAGCTAATTGGCTGCAGTTGTTGCTCTGATATTTTGAATTTGCTAGGTGCTTGAGTTCCTTTTGCACTTTATTGACATTCTTGAATTTGCTAGGCTCTGATATCTGGTGTCTCGGCAATTCCTTCAGATTTCTCTAATCGAGATTTGTCATGGCAATTCAACCTGCAGAGGCTGTGGAAGAAGATTACCCATGGCACAGGTACTCCTTTTTTCGGCTTTATAAAAGCTTTAAAAACATTTTTTTTATTGTGGTGTGCATTCCACCAGAATATGATTTTCTTCCAAGGCATTTATGTGTTTTTTTTCCAAGTACTTCTTGCCTTTGAGAGATTAGAATCTAATTTTCTTCAAGGCATTTATGTGTTTTATTTTTGTACTTATATATATATACACTCTGCATTTCATTTACACAATATACATTCTTGTCTGGCCAATACGTTAAGCTGTAGCGGAGATTTAATGTTCCATAGAACATAGGATCTCTATCTCCTATATAAGACATCAGTAAGGTCCAATGCAAGAATTTTATATATATATATATATATCCTTGTTGCCGCATCTAGCTAGCTCATTGGTCACAAAATTGACTTCTCCACACACACACACACACACACACATATATATATATATATATTCAATTTTTAACATATCTCCAATACAGCCAACTAATCAGTAGCATATTTTCAAGCTTTTATATACTTAGAATTAAAGTGCTGGAAATGTCAAGTTAGACTATGATTGCTGCAGCCTTTTGTGAAGTGTGTCATGGCTTGACAGAAGTTCCTTGTTTGATGTATGCATATGATCATCATTGATCATTTTCTTTTAGCTGCAACAAGTATATCTAATCGAAAATTAATTTGAATGGAAATGTTAGTTCTTTGTTGTGGATTCGTGTAATGGATTGTTATATTTGTAATCGAAAATTAATTTGACTGAAAACCTGTTGTATTTATATTGTTAATTATCAAGCACTAATGCTTTGTTACAATAACAGACATTAACATGATGCATTCCTGGATTTTTGGCTTCAGCAATGGTATATTCTATATGCATTCCTGGGTTAAGCTGTTCTGTATATGTGCGAGAGAGATGATGGGAAATGTGTAATCTGTGATTCTTATATGCGTCCCTGCACACTGGTGCGGATCTGTGATGAGTGCAATTATGGATCTTTCTAGGGTCGATGTGTGATCTGTGGAGGAGTTGGGATCTCAGATGCTTACTATTGCAAAGAGTGCACTCAACAGGAGAAAGATCAGGATGGGTGTTATGGTGAGTATCTACGTGGGAATATCTGATCTAAAATTGTTGTCTTTAAATGTACGTCTTGGAATGTACATGTAACACAACAATTCTTTTCTATGTTCTTCTGCAAAGACTGTTAAGAGTTTTAGTTATGTATAAACATATGATCTGCAAGTTTTGAAAGTATGTAAATGTACGTCTAATTTGATTATTGATGCTAATTAGTACGATAATATTTACTATTTTATTGTTTCATGAGAGATTGTTTGAGTATAATATTATGTAATGTTTCAAATATTTTTTTATATATATGTGTATTTTGGAACATATTCTGATTTGAAATATGTATGTGTGAGATCATTGTTATGTATAGGTTGAAAATAAATAAATAACGATCATTATATACAAAATTAAAATTTTAAAATAAAGCAAAAGAAAAAATTCAATTATGCAATACTTTCGCGACGGATTTGCAATAGAAAACTGTCGCTAATATGCATAAGATATAATTTAAGAAATAATTAGCAACAAATATTTCGTTGCTAAATTTTATGATAAATTCATAATTAGTGACGAAATATGTAGTCGTTAAATATTATTATTATAATTCGACGACTAATTAGGAATATAAATTAGCGACCAAAAAAAAATTAGCGACGAAAATTAGCGACTGAATTTGAAATCCGTCGCTAATATATTCGCGACTGGCCTATTAGCAACCGTTCGTTCTCGGCTTCGCTAATTTTAATTAGCGACGAAAAATTGGTATTTAGCCACAGAATTTTCCGTCGCTAATCTGCAATCTTTTTATAGTGAAAGCTCTTAAAAATATAAAAACCTAAAAATATCTCCTTTACAACCAGGCATAAAAGATCTTTTATAGTGGTCCAGGATAACACTCCGCTAAGACAAAATGGTCTCAACTGAGTCCAATCGGTTGAAAGAATACTGTAGCTTAGCACACGGTTGAGACAAACTAGTTTAGTCGAGTGCACCCTTCTAGAATGAATCCTCTGCAAGCTCTACATTAGACACATCAAAGACAAATGGTCTTAGCCAAGTCCCTTGGTGAAACATTGCATTTTGTTGAATTGCAGGGCACACGACTAAGACAAATGGTCCCAACCGAGTGATGACCCTTATTTTTATAAAAAATTCAAAAATACACCATTAAACAATTAAAAACTTGATAATTGTCAAAATAATCCTATTTGGCATAAAAAGAGAAATTTAATGCTTAAAAAAATAAAACACACAAAACAAGACACAATTATAGATAAAAATATATTGAAAATAAACATTAATTCAACACTATCACTTAGCAAAAGCATTATGTTCTTCATGATCTGAAACTGCCATCGGACCTGCTTTTTTTGAATCTCCTTTCAATTCATCAACACTAATGCTAGAGTCTTCACTATTGCTCTAATTTGTTTTCATGTCTTTCTTTTTGTATCTTTTCTCCTTTTTCTTTAGATTTAGACATCTTGATTTAATATGTCCAGGCTTCTTGCATGCATAGCAAATGATATCTCTAGAAGATTTGGAGGTGTTTTTTATCTTCTATTGTGAGTATCTTTGCTGCTGTCTCTTGTTTAATTTCTTACCCTTTTTGTACAACTTCTTGAATTTCCTTTTAGTGAATGCTATTTTATCATCTCTAGTTGAGTAGACACTTTCATACTCAGCTTTAAGGGCAAGTACCTTAAATTTTCTTTCTTTTTCTCTTTCAACATCTTATGACTTAATATAAAGCTAATGAGAAATAAGAGAACCACAAATAGTATCAAAATTAAGAGATTCAAGATCTTTATTTAATAAAATTAAAGCTTTAACTTCCCATCTAGGAGTAATTAAGACCTCTAACCAATTTAGTAACTTTATCTTCCTTATCTAACCTTTACCTAATGCTGTAATCTCATTAGTTAATTTAATATACCTATTAATTACCTCTAAGATTGTCTCTTCTGGTTTCATCTTGAAGGCTTTGTAGTCGACCATGAGCATGTGCAATCTGGATCCCTTTACTTAACGGGTTCCTTCATATCTTATAGCTAACTTATCTTAAATTTCTTTTCCTATTTTATAGCCAAAAAGTCTATTGAATTCATTGGTATGCAATGAACAAAATAGAATGCTTATATCCTTTGAATTTAATTATACACTTTAATTTATTTTCTTCATTCGTGAGTTCCTTTATGGTTTTTAGCATAGTGACATTTGGATTTCCAGTTTGAACAATTATTTTTGTTAGTGGAAGATATCCATCTTCTATAATATCCTAACAATCTATGTCTTAAAATTGTATGAAATGTCTCATAACAACTTTTTAAAATGGATAATTATCACCACTGAACATAGGTAGCCTATGAATAGAATGACCTTTTTTGAACTGAGTAGCTATAGGAGGATTGTTAGAACTTTACACCATGTTATGGATCACTTAAGGTTGTCAAACCTTAGCAGAATGAGCACTACTCTGATACCAATTGTTGGTTTCGAAGGCACACAATAAGAGGGTGAATTAGGTGTTACTCAATTTTACAAACAAGTTTTGTATAACCAGAACTGTAGTAATTTCTAGTGATGCAAAGTAGGAGAATATGCAAATTGTGAATGCTGAATGTAACGAGTTACAAAAAATATTTTTCGAAAGCTTTTTCAAAACTATTTTAACTTGCAGAACTTAAGTAACAAAGATGCTTTTAAACATAATTCTTTTAAATCAAAATTTTTCTTAATGAACCAAAACTATTAAAACTAGTTTAGAAATAGAATAGAGAATAGAGGAGATGAAAAA
Organism: Excoecaria agallocha; assembly: GCA_037975025.1. NCBI lineage: Eukaryota > Viridiplantae > Streptophyta > Magnoliopsida > Malpighiales > Euphorbiaceae > Excoecaria > Excoecaria agallocha. The sequence goes on along the minus strand of CM075807.1, from coordinate 26,483,369 downwards.
CAGATCAATACAATGATTTATCATAGTTCGGCCTCGCTGCTTACCTCCACTCTCCAAAACACCATCTTGAGATTTTTGCTCCACTAATAATTCTTTTAATGGGCAAGAGTTAAAACGAATATAAAATCCTAGTATATTTTGTTAGAGAGTATGCCCTAGAGCCCATGTAATAGGGATGTTTTTCATATGTATGAAATTTATATTCTTAATAAAAGACATCATTCATTTATTAATGCTATGTTTAAATACATGAGTTTGTAAATCTTAAATTAATAAACGAAGTCCTAGATATTATAAACACAGTGCAAAGGCAATCATGAAGGTGTTCATAATGTGAGATGTCCATTGCATGCAAATATGTTAATATCTAAATATCCCTAGTCATAGAATTAACAAGATAGGACATTATTAATTCGGACAGACTAGCACATGTTATGCTTCTTGAATGGTTCAAGCAGTGGTTCTCATAACTGTGATTATGGATGATAATCAAAGCTAACAAGTGGATGCTTGTTAGAAGAACAAGTTTATTGGAGACCTGAAAAGAGAATCCTCATAGGGATATTAAATCTATGTCAGTGAGGAATCTCTTCATAGCGGTTGTATAAGTATCCTTAGACTTAAGATCACCAAAGTTATCTTAAGTAGCAAGTGGTATACTTTGACTCTATAACTGATTACTTCCAACTGGGAGTGAACATAGTTAGGAGATTGGGTATATCATGACCTACTTTAAGATAGTTGTGTGATTGACAAAGGATTCATCATCCCAGATTTAACAAGGGAAGTTATCTCGCATGATTCTATAATTGCCTTGTCCAGAGAATCTCTGGCCAGAGTAATATGCCGAGATGGATGGAGATCAATGAAGGGAATTTTAGGAACAATGGTTAAATTAATAGAACATACATAATTAGATTTATATGAATTGACATAAATCCATACTCAGAATCTAATTGAGATAAGAGTGGTGAAAGGAGTAATTGCATGGTAACGTTTCTATGGAAGGGTATAGTCAAACCACATGACTTTCCTGACATTTGGATAGTCATGATGCCTAGCTAGAGGCCAATCATAACTTGTCTAATGATGTATCAAATATCAGTAGAGATTGATAAGATGATTTAAAGGAGTTTAATTAATTATGATCAAACCCAATAGGTCACACACATATAGAGAAAAATGGTAAAATGGTAAAATGACAAGGATAATAATATTTGATATTATTATGAAGGTAGAGAAGAGAATATGATAATAATTAATTAAAGAGTTTAATTAATTATGATCAAATAAAATTGTTCGCAGAACTTTTGAGAAATGTTTTGCAAAATTGGACCTAATTGAAATAATGTATTTCATGATTAATTATTATTGTCTTATAAGTGTTGTGGGACTACTATAAGTGTTATAGGACTGGTATAATAATTAATAAATCCATTAGAGCAATTATTAAGGGCCAGAGGATTGAAGCAGTTGGTGAAAGCCCTTCTGTAAGGGCCACACGCCTACCTCAGAACAGAAGGCCTTAATGGTCTATTTAATGGACTAAATTAATTTATATATGTTACATAAGTGTTATGGAACCCACATATTTTATTTTGTTGGATTTGGAATCCATTTGGGTATTTAAATCCAATTAGTTGTACAAAGGGCCTAGTTTGTGGGTTTTGTGCATAGACTTTTATGAAAAGGTTTAAATTGGATTTAATTAAGCCCAAATCCATTTGGATATTATTTCTATCATCCCTTAGAAAAAAAGGTGTTTGTTTCAAGGCATGCTGTCTTCTTGGAAAGAGAATTTCTCCTACGAGAGGATAGTGGGAGTAAAATTGAACTTGGTGAAGTTCAAAACCCACAAATAGAAGATGATCAACCAATTGAACCCGAAACTAAATTTTATAATGATGAGATTACAGTTGAACCTAATTATACACAAAATCCTAGAAGATCTACTAGGATGCGTTCTATCCCTGTGAGATATGGATTTCACATTAATTCGGATAGAGGCATAACTGTAGTAGAGGACAATGAGCCTACAAGCTATCAAGAAGTTTTGAACAGTTCAAAATGTGATTTATGGCTTAAGGCTATGCAGTCTGAAATGGACTCCATGTATGAGAACAAAGTATGGACTTTAACTCAACCACCTGAAGGGATAAAACCCATAGGGTGCAAATGGGTCTTCAAAAAGAAGACTGACATGGAAGGTAATATAGTTACCTATAAAGCTCGCTTAGTAGCAAAAGGTTATCATAAAAAAGAAGGTATTGACTATGACGAAACTTATTCTCCTGTAGCGATGCTTAAGTCTATAAGAATACTTTTAGCTATTGCAGCTCGTTATGATTATGAGATTTGGCAAATGGATGTGAAGACAGCTTTCCTTATTGGAAATCTTACTGAGGATGTGTATATGACACAACCAAAAGGATTCACATCAAGAAATGGCGAAAAGGTATGCAAGCTTCAAAAATCCATTTATGGATTGAAGCAAGCCTCTAGGAGCTGGAATATACGATTCAATGAGACAATCAAAGAGTTTGGTTTCTCAAAGAATGAAGATGAACTTTGTGTGTATAAAAGGGTCAGTGGGAGTGCAATTGTCTTCCTAGTTCTATATGTAGATGACATATTGATCATGGGAAATGACATTTCTCTTCTCTAATCTGTTAAAATATGGTTATCCAAGCAATTCTCCATGAAAGACCTTGGAGAAGCATCCTATATTCTAGAAATAAGGATCTATAGAGAAAGATCCAATAGGTTGCTAGGTCTTTCTCAGAGTACATATATAGATAAAGTATTGAAGAGGTTTAATATGGATCTATCTAAGAAAGGGTTTATACCCATGGTGCATGGGAAACACCTTTCTAAGTCTACGTGTCCGCAGACACTAGAGGAAAGAGAGAGCATGAATAGAATACCATATGCATCTGCAATTGGTTCTATCATGTATGCTATGTTATGTACACGTCCAGATGTAGCATTTGCTTTGAGTGTCACAAGCAGATTCCAATCCAATTTTGGAGAGGAACACTGGGTAGCTGTCAAGAATATTCTTAAGTACTTGAGAAAGACTAAGGATATATTCTTGGTATATGGAGAGGGCAGTTTGGAAGTAAATGGGTATACAGATGCCAGCTTCCATTCTGACAAAGATGATTGTAAATCACAATCTGGTTATGTGTTTATAATGGGAGGAGGAGCAGTTAGTTGGAAAAGTTCCAAACAAGAAACAACTACTGATTCCACGACGAAAGCTGAGTACATTGCTGCTTCAGAAGCAGCCAAAGAAGCAATCTGGATCACAAAGTTCATAACCGAACTAGGAGTGGTGCCTAGCATTGTTGATCCGATTCCTTTATATTGTGACAACAATGGAGCCATTGCGCAAGCAAAGGAACCATGGTCTCATCAGCGATCCAAGCGTGTTCTCAGACGCTGCCATCTCATAAGGGAAATAGTAGCTAGAAATTATGTGAAAATAGAAAGGGTTCCCACAGATGACAATGTGGCGGATCCCCTCACTAAAGCACTTTCCCAGATTAAGCATGATCACCATATAAATAGCATGGGTCTGAGACATATAAGTGATTGGCTCTAGTGCAAGTGGGAGATTGTTAGAGAGTATGCCCTAGAGCCCATGTAATAGGGATGTTTTTCATATGTATGAAATTTATATTCTTAATAAAAGGAATCATTCATTTATTAATGCTATGTTTAAATACATGAGTTTGTAAATCTTAAATTAATAAATGAAGTCCTAGATATTATAAACACAGTGCAAAGGCAATCATGAAGGTGTTCATGATGTGAGATGTCTATTGCATGCAGATGTGTTAATATCTAAATATCCCTAGTCACAGAATTAACAAGATAGGACATTGTTAATTCGGACAGACTAGCACATGTTATGCTTCTTGAATGGTTCAAGTAGTGGTTCTCATAACTGTGATTATGGATGATAATCAAAGCTAACATGCGGATGCTTGTTAGAAGAACAAGTTCATTGGAGACCTGCAAAGAGAATCATCATATGGATATTAAATCTATGTCAGCGAGGAATCTCTTCATAGCGGTTGTGCAAGTATCCTTACACTTGAGATCACCAAAGTTATCTTAAGTAGCAAGTGGTATACTTTGACTCCATAACTGATTACTTCCAACTGGGAGTGAACATAGTTAGGAGATTGGGTATATCATGAAATACTTGAAGATAGTTGAGTGATTGACAAAGGATTCACCATCCCAGATTTAACAAGTGAAGTTATCTCGCATGATCCTATAATTGCATTGTTTAGAGAATCTCTAACCAGAGTAATATGCTGAGATGGATGGAGATCCATGAAGGGCAGTTTAGGAACAATGGTTAAATTAATAGAACATACATAATTAGATTTATATGAGTTGACAGAAATCCATACTCAGAATCTTATTGAGATAAGAGTGGTGAAAGGAGTAATTGCACGGTAACTGTTTCTATGGAAGGGTACAGTCAAACCACATGACTTTCCTGACATTTGGGTTGTCATGATGCCTAGCTAGAGGCCAATCATGACTTGTATAATGATGTATCAAATATCAATAGAGATTGATAAGATGATTTAAAGGATTTTAAATCATGTGAGTTTTGAATAGAACTCACAATTACTTATTATACTGCCAACATGGACAGGAACCCAATAGGTCACACACATATAGAGAAAAGGGTAAAATGGTAAAATGACAAGGATAATAATATTTGATATTATTATGAAGGTAGAGAAGAGAATATGATAATAATTAATTAAAGAGTTTAATTAATTATGATCAAATAAAATTGTCCGCGGAACTTTTGAGAAATGTTCTGCAAAATTGGACCTAATTGAAATAATGTATTTCATGATTAATTATTATTGTCTTATAAGTGTTGTAGGACTACTATAAGTGTTATAGGACTGGTATAATAATTAATAAGTCCATTGGAGCAATTATTAAGGGCCAGAGGAATGAAGGAGTTGGCGAAATCCCTTCTATAAGGGCCACATGCCTACCTCAGAACAGAAGGCCTTAATGGCTTATTTAATGGACCAAATTAATTTATATATGTTACATAAGTGTTATGGAACCCAAATATTTAATTTGGTTGGATTTGGAATCCATTTGGGTATTTAAATCCAATTAGTTGCACAAAGGGCCTAGTTTGTGGGTTTTGTGCATAGACTTTTATGAAAAGGTTTAAATTAGATTTAATTATGCCCAAATGATTATAATTAATTCCAAAGGCCCAATTAATAATTCTCCAACAATTTTAAAGAGCCCAATCTCATTAAGGAGTTGGAATTTTAACCTAACTATAAAAGGCCAACTAATGAGAATTAGGGTTAAGTGATTAAAACAAAAAGAAAGTCTTTTCTCTTAATCTCTCTCTCCCTTTTGCACCAACTCCTAAGCTAGCTCTTGGGAATTTCAGCCAGCCCTAGTTAAACACCAATTTGTTGGTTCAATTTATCCCTCTCTAGTGTGGATTACTCATTGGAGGTGTTCAATTTTGGACACTGTGGTTTACGACAACCCGGTGCGAAGTAAAATCAACTGTTCAAAAAAAATCAAACATGATTTTTCTTATTCTCATATAGTTATATTGTGTACTCCTGGCAAGATCATATCTAATGGTTAAAAAAATTTTAAAATTTCGCTCATGTATGTGATGCATGTAATCGTTAAAATCCAACTAAAACTTTTTTTCCAACTAAAATTCCGCTCATGTATATAATTTTTTTTCCAAATAAAAGATGTAAAAACTTACTATAATTCCTAAGGTTTTAGCCAACTCTTTCCACAATCCTTTACTAAAATTCTTCACAAAAGAATTACAACAAAAATGTTATAATCTAATTAAGAAGGATGATAATGTATGAAGTGCAAGATGTGAAAATTTACTTGAAAAATGTGAAAGCTTTATATCTCAAGAGATAGTATGATTTTCCAACTTCTTTAAACTATTAAGACTCAAAAACATATTGTATTTATAGCTAAAAATTTATTATAACCATTGGAAAACATAAAATAGCCATTAGAAACAAAACATTTAGTGAAAATTAGAATTGTCTATTCTGACAAACTTCTTTAATGTACCAGAAGATTTAACCTTTCTGGTGAACTAGAAAAGTTAACCTTTTGGCAGACTAGAAGCGTTAACCTTTCTCACTACAAGAAAAGGGGGTATTAGTGACCAAAATTAATTAAGATAAAAATTTTTTGTCCCTGAAAATATAATAATAGAGACCAGAATTTTTCCCCTTCATCCATTCTCATTTTTTGGCTCGAAAATAGGGATAGTAAAAATTTACGGTACCTGAAACTGAAAAATCCAGTCCCTATTTGCCAAGCTACATGCGGGAATATATCCCGCTTTTTATTTTTCCTTTTAGACTGGAAATATTTTTGCCTTTAGACCCATCTCTTAAAAACCTTAAAAGAAGCCCCAAGTCTCTCTCCAGCAGGTTGTCTACCAATCTCCGATGAAACCCTAAATCTCATTATCTTTTCCCTTTACTTCTCCTACCTTTTTCTTTACTTCACCATTAAATAATCCTCAAACCTTCTGATTCTCTTATAGCTTTACTACACAGTTGAAGAATCTTACTTCAATGCTCAAACAAGGTATAAATCACTGATCTTACTTTTTGTTTTAATTTCCATTTCTTTTATGTACTTTATTTGGATTTCAATCTTTATGAACTTGAAATGCGATCTATTTCGAGTATCCTCATCCTCTTGAACACTGTTCTATACTGCAGTAAGAAACAGATTTGGCTTCTTTTTATTTTTTTTAACTCTTTGTTATGAAGAGTGGTACCCAAGAAATAGAGGCTTAGCTCATAGCTTAAGTGAGCTTTCTTATTTTTTGCTCCTCTCTCTTTATCTCTATTTCCAACGTAATAGCCATCTATATACAGAAATTGCAATATTTTCTTATGTTTTTGACATTTTTGTTGTCCCCAAAGTTTAAAAGTATTTGGTAAATTTTTCCAATTAGTTGTCGGCTGCTAACTTTTATTCCAAATAGTTGTCATTTCAAATGCTTCATTTTGAAGCCATTTCTTATATTCCTGTTGACATTTGATTCAGTTACAGAAGAGATGGCTTCAAACCCCCAAATCTTTGATTTTGAAGATTTTGTAAAGCACAAGGACAGAGGTTGGATTCTAATTCATAGTAAGGTTAGTTCCTAGTTCTCACTCAAAACTCTTTGGTTTTATATTTATCTATTTGATTGTTGTGCTTCCACATTCTGGTCCTATCCTTTGAGGTTCTGCTGTCCTATTTTTTTTATAGGGGGTGTCGTGTTCTTTTCCTTGATTATAGGCCTTACGTTCTTTAATATGAGGATGCTGGTTTTTGTGCAACTTCTTTTGTCTTTAGCTGTAATTTTTTAGGTGGTTGGGTGGATCTCGGTTGTATTTGTCTTATCTTGGCTCCTCTGTCAGCCATCTTTAATAAAATTTTCTTGGCTCATGAAAAAAAAAAGTTCACGTCTATGTGAATATAGGGTAGAAATAGTCTTGAATCGTTAATTAAACACCATATAAAAGTAATTATAACAAGTTTAACGACTACTGTCTACTAAGAGCTTGAGTATGCAATTTTGACTTATGGTGGAGAGTGGTACCCAAGACAAATAAACTTGAGGATGAGCTTTTCTTCTCTGCTGTGCTAGAAAAAGCCAATCAGGAGATAGAATATTAACATTGTCTTTATGTGTAAACTATGAAGAAATGGACAAACTTTACAGAAATGCAAAAAGATGAATGCTTCACCTCTGCTATGTACATTTAGACATTTATAGACTCTGTGTTTTCTTCTACCTTGTTATATTATTCTGCTTTTTGCACTTTTTGTATTTCTAAATTTATTTTTCTTTCTCGGTTCATGTCAGGGAATTTGAGTTTTGAGCTATTTGCTTTGTTTGGCTTGTTTGTGCATTGGCTGGGTAGGAGATTTTGTAGGTTCTGTTATTGGTTTTTGGCTCCTGTTATTGTTAATTGATCTATCTTTTGTTTATCTCGAAAGTTATTATAACTTATTTGTTTCAATTTTGCAAACTGAATAAGCCTAAATTTTAGTTTTGAAATATTGTTATGTTGGTGTAATTTAGCTATAATTTATATGGACACTTTTTGATATATGTGTTTTTTGTGTTGTTCATAAAACAATGAAATTGCCATGTCCTGAAATGATAATGAGCTGATGTTATTTTTTTCATTTATTGTTATTATGAAAATATCATGAGCTAATGTTATTATTTTCGTCTATTTTTATAATGAAATTATCATGAGCTAATGTTATTATTTTCAACTTAAGCCTTGATATTGAACAGAATAGTTCAATAACAAGTTGTTTGAAAAATTTATAGTTCGACACAGACTTTGAAAGCAGAGGACAAGTTTGTTTGTGACAAGTGCTGTAGGTATGAATTTTTTGGGTTTATAATTAGGTCTCTACTAGTTGGATTAAATTAATGTTTTCTATTATTTTGTAATAGTCTGTGATATTGTCTGCATAGAGATTTGCCTGAGATGACTAAGATAGAGTGATCCTGAGGATTGATTTTTCAGATTGGTTTTACTTACATCATGATCTTGAAGAATGGTTCTATTTTTAGTGCTTAAACTTTTCAAGAATGCATTTTATTAATGGAACTTCGGTATGTAAGTTAAGTTATAAAATTGTTCCATATAGACTATACAGGGGTTGGAGGGTCCTTTTTGTTGCCTAACTCTTATTCCTCGCATAAATATATTAATAGTAAAGTAATTATATCTTTAAAATTTAGGCCAACATAAAATCAATGTATAATTAAGCCATATATACTCATCTATATACTTTAATTAAGCTATACATGCATAAATAATATTAGTAACTCATATACCTAAGAAAAAATTCATAGCAATTAAATGAAAAAAAATTGGATTAATGCATTTACTAACCTTGAGATTTGTTTTAACCTTTTTTTCCTTTTCCTTTATCTTTAGATCCACCTTTACCTTTCTTGTTCTCTACAATAAAGTTATGGCACCTAACAAGCAATGGATGCAATTAGTTAATGCTCGGCTTGATGAAGCATATTTGGTTGGGGTGCAAAAATTTTTAGACTATGCTTTTAAAAGAACAGGAGAACAAAATGAAATACGATGTTCATGTATAAAATGTTTTAACACAACTTTAGGAACACGTGAGACGGTCGAGTTACATTTGAGCATTCATGGAATAATTCAAAATTATACCTTTTAGTATCACCATGGTGAATTGTTAGGTGAAACAGAATCAGATTACGAAGATGAAGATGATAATGATTTAGGAGAGGATGGTAGTGAGGATGAAATTGAAGGGATTTTGAGAGACCTATATCTAGATTTTGATGTAGACATAATGAATAGTAGCAGTGATGATTTACTTAATGAGGAACCAAATGTTGAAGCAAAAAAAAATTATAGGCTTTTGAACCATTTCGAGGAACCAAATCCTAGAATTGGTGCATCAGAGCCATCTCTTTCTAACATAGAGATAGTAGAAAGATGTTTCGAACCTCAAACTCACAGTAAAGTGGTTGTCCTTGGCGATGGGGTTAAGGTAAAGGACTTAAAAGGCAGCAGCTCATCTAAAGGTGAATTGTTATCTGCGTTATAAGAAACCTGACAAGAAAATCAGACATTGAAGGATCACTTTTCTGCAGTGGAATCTCAAGTGAATGAACTTAGACAATTAAGAGAATTTTTGGTAGCTCAACAATCAAATGTCCAGCCTCCATTAACACCTTTTCAAGGGAGTGACTAGTATATTTACAGGTTAGGAATTTCTTGACTCTTGTATTTTTAGTTATATAGAATAATAAAACTCGAATTTATTATTTTTCATTTGTTGTGTGGGATTTTACATGTTGATAGGGAATTTTAGAGGACCACAAATTCAAATGTGATACACAGTTATCTGAGTATCCACACAATTTTTAACCTAAAATAAATTTAAACTGAGCATCCAAATCACCAATTTTTTGTATGATTTTAGCAAATAGGAAGGCAACTGTGGGTTGCTACTGCTGGTGGCACATTTTTCTATGTAGTATTGTGTGTTATTTATGTATGGTGTGATTCATGCAGCCTGGCAATGGCTTCTACTATTTTTGATGGGGAATAGTTTTATTTAGTTCTTGGGATATTGTCTTACGCGGGTGTCAAGGTCTTGATTTGTTCTTCATTCCTGCTGGTTTTGTTCTGTTGCTTCGCTCGTATCTTTAGCTATGTTGCTAGGTCATATTACTTTTAGCTCTTAAACCCTCATATAACATTTGTTTCTTATCAAAAATGTAGAATGTGCAAGCAACAGATGGGAAAAATTATAACATATGCTTAGTCTTAGTTGGTAGGCTTTTAAGCTTTGTTGGGTTAAAATGGGGCTATATTTTTATCTTGATAAAGTTGTTTCAGTTCTTCTGTTGGATCTCAACTATTGTTATTGTTACTATCTAATCTATGAAGTTTTTTGCCTATTTTAATTCTGATTTTTTTGTTTTTGGCTGGTAGCTTTTGGTTTAGCTTCGGTTGGAGCAGTCTCTTTATTGTCTCATGTACAGACCCCTTTGCTCTATTTTGGTTTTGTATTGTTGTACTCTATCTGATTTAGTTCTGAATAATAGTATCCAGCTTCTCTAAGATTTATATAATTTGATGCTAATTGCCAGTGAATTATTGATTATATACTTGCAGTGATAATTTTCAAAAATCACATGGCTAAACGTAACAATTAGATTGTTCAAAAGGTAATTATTAATTTATGTATATAATTCCTTAGAACTCGTTTATATTCTTGTATCTTGCAGCCCCTATCATATATGCTGACTTTTTGAAGTGCATATAATTACACTTGGTGGAATTAAAATTTTTTTGAGGTTGATATGCTAACTTTTTGAAGTGTATATAGGTACACTTGATGGAATTAGAATTTTTTTGAGGTCTATTCTTAAATCACTTGTAGTTTCAATCAATTATTTATAGCATATCTATATATTTTCTAATATAATATTTTTATTAATTTATATTTTTTGCAATTTTTAGCATGAAGAAAATAGTGAAGTACAAAATTTGAATGTGAAGACTTAAAGAAACATTGAAATGTTTGCTAGATAGAGATCTAGAAATATTTTTGTTTTTTTTGGAAGGGGTTGTATAAACAATACATATCTTTTTTGAATGCTAATTCTATATTTGTAATGAATTACAAATTATCTATAAAAGTATGGTATTATTTATTATTTATTCATTTATTGTATGTTTCAAAATACAAGGTAAAAATATGGTCTAATTATTCTTAGGGACCATATTAATTTGTGATCTTTATTATGCTCTCAGCAATTGATGAGAATTTCAGTCCTTAATACTTTTCAGGAACAATTTTTTGTCATCAAAAGTTTTAAAGACCAATTAATAAACTCTTTAAGGACTGAATTTTTGGTCCTAATAACGTGGTTAACCAGTTGACATACTTCATTAAGGACAAAAAAATTGGTCCCTATTATTTTTTAGGGACCAATTTTTGGTCGATCCTTATAATTTTTAATGACCGTAGTACACATTTGAAGGACCATGTTTTTCATCATCAATAACTTGATTAGCTGCCTAGCATATATTATTAAGGAAGGGAAGTCCAGTCTTTAATTCTTTTTAGGGACCATTACTTGTCAGTCGCTAAATCTTTTTAGGGGCAGTTACTGTTCGATCGCTAAATATTATTAGGGACTAGATTCTTTTCGGTCGCTAAAACTTTTAACGATCGATTGGAAACCAATTCTTTTTGGTCATTAGCGGTGGAGCCTATGACGACCAAATTTTTTGGTCCCTATTGACTTTTAGGGACCGAATTGCTACTTTTAGTGACCGAATTTACCCTCCTTATAAGCCTTTTTACTTGTAATGTTTATTGAACCAAAACATAAAATCTTTCTAAAACATTTTCTAGTAGCTTTTCAAAGAGAATTTTTGACACTATTTTCTGCTACAATAGAAATCAAATCAACACATATTTTAATGCATGTAAAATATTTTTTATGCAACAAAAGAGATTTATAATGCATGAACATATACAAGAAGCTCCTTAGAAGATTGTATAAAATTAATACCCTAATTTCTTAAAACTTCTACAGAACAGAAAACTTGAAGTCCATTATGCATATGGCTTGTATCTTTTAGAACAATCTTGCACACTTAGTAGAGATTTGCTAAAACGTAAACAAATTAAATAGAATTTTTACAAAGTCTATTCAAGTTTTGATTATCATCAAAATTGAGATGTAGCTTGAGCCAACAATTTCATTTTTCTTTTTTTATTTATCTTTTCTTCATATTTTTTGTTTATTTATTTTATTTGTTTATTTGGTTGATTTATTTTAGGTCGATGTCATATTCGGTTCATTACCTTTTATAATACAGATATTTGTGTTTATTTGCTTTAATGACTTTTCCCATTAAAATCTCACCTAAAAATAATTTTGTACATAATTAATTAATTAGGTAATTTTGTTAATTAAAATATTTATTTTATTTCGTTTATTAAATTTTTTAAATTAAAAAGGCTTTTTCATAAAAGGACTAATGTCTCAGTCCATTTGCCACGTAAGTTCCAATAAGCTCAAAAATAATGAATTGGTCTATTTAAATATTTATATATTGTATTAAGTGCTTTATGTCTAAAAGGGCTTTCTCGCCTCATGGTCGTACTTATATGTATTTTACCATTATCTAATAGTTTATTGTGAATATATATTGCATGTGTATTTGTGTGAGAGAGAAAATAAACTTAATAAATTATATTGATTCAAACTAGTTTGTTATTAAAGTGGAATATAATTAAAAGTAGAGTTTTTGACCAATCTTTGGATCAGCATTATGAAGTTTTTCCAATATGATTGTGTGGTAACTCCTAAACTATGTTGTGGTTACCTAGTAATCGCAAGATTCCATTTATCTTATTCTAAATTTGATAAAATTTTTCAAAATACTCATTTTTAATTTGAGGTAATTGCATTGAATTTTTAATTTTTTTATGGTAAAGTTTAATCGAATATTAGTGGTGTGAACACTATACGAAACATGACTGGGGT